>CANHQG010000205.1:0-69000 GCA_947462335.1 Harmothoe impar
TTTTTCAATTTATAATAGCAAGTACACTAATATCACAAATTGCCTCCTATTTCATTTGCTATCAATACTCATACTGTGCTGCTTGTTAATATATGTCGGTAAACGTCACCAGAGTGTCTTAATCACTGTATCTCTTTCAAGCCAGCCTGTGTGAATGGGCAGAGCACTGCTTGGTTGCGCTGCATGAATTCTAGCATTTAAGCAAAGATTGGATTACTTACAGTCGCAGTAAATGCCACTGAAAGCCACTGAAAGCTTATAGATTGATTTTAATTAAAGGGTTGCTTAATTGATAAATCAATGCAGTGTTAGTATAAGACAGTGTGAACAGGGTTTTGGTTGGAGGCAAATACATGCATCCACATTGTTGGGTATACTTGTACCGTAATTGCACCTTTTTTCTTTACCTTTTTACTTTATTTTGTTTTTTGTAGCTGTGGTGTAGCAGCCTGCAGTCTTTACAACTATGTACTTACACATTGCATGTATAAGACAGTACTGATCTTTTTCAAGAACTTACCTATCTTTATCATAATTTGTTACCGTAAACACCTCGCATATAAACCTAACTCGCGTATAAGCCGCATTCCAACTTTGGGTCGATCCTATAAGCCGCACCAGCGATCTGATTCTGGTGACTTTTATATTGTACTATAGGAGCAAAAACTCGAGTATAAGCCACACCTTAACTGTGCAGATCCTAAAAGCCGCACTAGCGATCTGACAAGCCCCGGCCTATACGCGAGGTTTTACAGTATGTGTTATTTGACTATATTGGGAGTTTATACATAAATACAAAACATTAGATACTTGCCAATTTAATAACATGCATAAGAATAAAAGAAAATCTGACATTGATAGTTTTTCCTTAGTTTTTTGTTGGCAGAACATTCACATTGCTACCAGAAGTCAGTACCTTGACCCGTCTTTCCTCTGGCGAATCTGTAAAAAGACACATTGGAAATACAGGTCGTTGGATACTTTAATAAGTAAAAAATTTAGTCAATCAATCATTAAAGGTTCTTTACTGAGGTTTTTGAGATCTTATAAACATTCTGTTGATAGTCAAGTTGATAGTCTATGACCGGGTGACCTCTATGACCGGTAAGCAAGAAAAGGCCTGAGATCGGGCACATGTACACAAAACTTTAATAGATTTATTTACTAAGTTTTATAGAAATTAATAAACCTTAACTTTTAAACCATTTTACAAATTCTTATATTGGTTTATTGAGTGAGACACAGCCCCGGGACACAGCCATATCAGCCTAGAACAATACCACCTTATATTTGCTTCTACATTTGCATGTGACATCTAAAATTAATTGTGTAATCACGTTTGCCAATTTATCAAAGTGTCAATATCAAATCCATCTAAAATGTATGAACAGTCACTATCCTGCGGGAGTGTTCATTTATGAGTTACAGGGAGGCGTAAAAAATTCTGACCCCTCTTGAGGAGGGGGCGTAAAATGTTCAGCCACTTTTAAGCAAAAAAGCCAGCTCATTACTATAGGGAGGGCATTTTTGGCGCCTTCGGAGAGGGAAGGCATGAAAGGCTCTACGCCCTCCCGAGAGGGGGGGGGCTAAAAATGTTTGCACCTCCGCGCGAAATCTCACCAACCCCCCCTGTAATTATTAAATGAACACTCCCTAACACTGTTATTGTGATTATGCAACTCTCTGCCAGAATCCAAGGACATGCCTAGGCCAAAAAAAAAAGGTTTGTTTCAGGTCACCCGACCCAGTCTATCAAAACAGGGCCGACCCTACGCTTTTTTATGCAATTTTCAAGAAATCTTTATATTTTTACACTTTTTTGGGGTCAATTTTTTTATTTGGCCCTATCACATTACAATGAAGGCTTCCAGACAGTTCCACCCATATTTTAGGGAGTGGTCATTATTTAACCAAAGGGGCAACATTTTTCTGCCCACCCCACCCCCTCAAGACAGGTCAGAACTTTTCCGGGGCCCCCTCTTTAAACGATAGCAGGGGCGGATCCAGGGGGGGGCGCAAGGGGCGTGCGCCCCCCCTACTTTTTGGTAAATTTTAATGTAGATGGTTGAACACCCCCAATGCTGTAGGTAGTACAGCGCCCCCCCTTTCCCAAATTCCTGGATCCGCCCCTGGATAGTAACGTGCAGGCCCGCGTGCAGGCTTTTCAGGGGCATGGCAACCGTGGGGGACGGGGGGACATGTCCCCCCCCCCCACTTTTGACCAACCCCAAAAAAAGTAAAAAGGGGTCAAAAAGGGGTCAAAATACCCCTCAGTCCCCCTTACTTTGAAACTGCTTGCCACGCCCCTGCTTTTTCGCCAAAAAGGGGTGACTCCCCCCCCACCCACCTCAAGAGGGCTCGAAATTAGTTTTAACCCCTAGGCCTCCCCAATTGTTTTTTCAGCTTCAATATTAGAATTCAGGGTCGTGGCAACCTAGAAGGTCAAGAGAAAAGAGGTCAAAAAGGGTCAGTAAGCCCCTTAGTCCCCCAAACTTTGGGGGTATAGATGAGGGGGTCCCCATGTCGCATGTCAATATTAAGAAATGGCCATGTCACATGTCTATGTTGCTTAATAATGCTCATGTCCCATGTCAATTTTAAGAGATGCCCATATCCCCTGTCACTAACTTTTTAAGCCTCTTGTCCCATGTCACTAAGCCCCAAAAAGGTCCATGTCGCCGTGTCAAATTTAGAGGTCTAGGGCCATATCACTGGACGAAAGCTTCGGACGAAAGCTGTGGACGAAAGCAAAGTTCTGGACGATTTGCACTGTACGAATTTGCCAGATTTTAAAGGGTAGGATCTCTAGGAGTAGAGCATATAGTTCATAACTCTGCCACTAAACTGTGCTACTCAAATTCCAGATCAATTTTTACTTCACATATTTTACACCAGAGGGTGAAAGTATGTGCCCCAGTTGGGCTGGCAACTGGGGTCCAGTTGGGCTGCCCCACTGGGGCCCTTCGAGAACGGGCACTGGTCCGCGCCCAAGCGGGCTAGCCCAAACTGGGCCCCGACTGGGCCCCGGACGGGCCCCACTTTCATATTTTAGGTTTACAACTTACATAATAGGTCAGTTTAGTAATTGATCTTAATTAATACATAGCAATTTTATTAATTTAATGACTAATATCTAACTGGGCATTGGATGGGCACAGGTAGGGCTGGCCCAAGTTAGGATTCAGCTAGAATATCCCTGCAGGAAGCCTTTCAAGTCACACATTTTCTACTTAGAAGAAAGAAAATGTATTCATCAAGTTCAAGTCAGCAATGAAAAGACTTGTGCAAGGGGCTATTTTAGTAAGTCCAGATACTACTTCACCTTAGCCATCAAATCTTTAGCTGATGCGTTCAGGATATGTGGGTTCATGTCTTGTAGTTAATTTTGAACCACAGGATAGGGGTCTCCAAGTGAATACTTTGTTTTCTACCTTAATTTTCCCAGTAAAATAGAAACTTCCATATATTATCAAACTGCATTGAAATATCTTCGTAATTATACATATATTAACTACATGACACATTTCCGTTTCATTGTATTTATGAAGAAGTTATCTTGAATTGGAGGAATTCTCTCTACATGGTATACAGAGGCCATCTAGTGTCAAAGCTTAGAAACACATGGCGATCTAGTGTCAACACTCTGAACTACTTGCTAGGAAGCCCACATCAAACCCAAAGAAAGCCCAACTATGATTTTCCAGCAAAATCACCATTATAAAATTTCAAATTAATTTTTTTTTAAAGGGGAGTTTGATTCATACAGTAAGGGCCTTCCATAAAGCATTTGTGAAAATGAAAATGAGCCCAGTCTAAGCCCACCTAAAGCCCAATCATACACTTCCTACATAAAAGTGACTATAAAATGTTCATAATTGGAATTTTTTTAATAGAGAGCATGATTCAAGATATCAGCGATATTTACAAAGCATCGTGTAAAATTCACATGTGGGTACAACTACACCCCCCCCCCCCCCCCACACACACACACTCTCTCACACATGTACTTAGCAACGGCCTCTCACAGCAGACCGTGTACAGCAGTGCCCCCTTGTGCAAAGTGAGGAAGGCACACATTGACCAATTCAGTATTTGGAGGGATTTACTATTTTTGCTAAAAACACCACTTTATTCACATATTTATGTCACATATACTAAAGGATTATTCAAAACAGTATGGCTGCAGTGGTATATTCTGGTTTTCTCATATTATTCAAAACCTCCGGAGGTGGTCTTCAAGGGAGTGGTCATATTTTAAATATTTCAAAACATAACGAGTGTGTGAGTAGGATACGGACCCCGTTCAGAGACACCAGGAACGGTCTAGACGGCTCGGCGCCCAATGTGACCGTGTATAAGGACCCCTGGTCCACTACACCACCCCCTTTCAGGGGCCACCCGGACTCGAACCGGCGGTTACCACTGCACTAGCTCTGCATTGTGAGACCCCTACGCCCGGCCCGGTACCCGCGGCTCGCTGCCGTGTAGGGGCGGGGAGCGCCTTTTGTAGTGAGGACGTGGGGTTATGCAATACCCGCTACGTGGTACTGCGTGGGCATGGCAGGTGGCAGCACTGCCGGGCTACTCGCCGCACGTTATTCGCCAGGCAGCTGTATTTAGGTATCATGCCAATACTAAGGTGTTGATACATTCCCAAGAAATCGACTTGATGCATGAATTCAGCCTTGTCGGTCTATTTGCAGTATAAATGCATCACAGCTACAAAGGGTAGGGCAGATAGCAGGTATCATTTCATGTTTTTTAAATTTGATATAGTATAAAATGGTACAAATCCTGATTATCATTTATACTGGTACATGAAAAAGAGCTTGTTCAGCTTGGTAGATGTGTCATGCCCAGTTTCGTTAACAATGCTCTGGGTTGCAGGTCTATGAGCTATTACGATAATGTAAAGATTGGGTGTAATAACGGCTTTGACATGGCATATAATGATAACAATTAAATTAAGTGTTCATGTTACAAAGTAGATTCTAATAACATATTTACCCAATCAACACAGAATTTCAAAGTAATATACAGGCCTCATACAATGTATCTATACCTCGACAACAGGTGTTCATTTATTAGTTACAGGGGGCATAAACATTTTTGACCCCTCCTGAGGGGGGTCGTAGGAAAAAATGCTGACCCCTCTTGAAAAAAATCTCACCACCAACCCCCCCCCCCCTCCCTCCCCTGTACTTAATAAGTGAACACTCCCTGAATCGTTTTCAATATTACAGGATTATGAACCTGGTGAATATTTCCTCTGACTATCATGGCAGAACGTGTTATCACTCCTACATCAATTTATGGGCAATAAAACTTTTCAAAAAGGAAAAGTTAAACTGTAGGCCAAAAACTCACGAGCGTCTTGGTTGGGTACGGCCCCAGGTTCAGAGGCACCGGAAACAGACTGGACCTAGCTGCATGGACGCGGTCTGTGCGTGGTGGGGCAGACGCCCTCTCCAACCCTCACCCCCCTGGTATAGGGTCACTCACCCCCCTGCTATAGGGTCACTCACCCCCCTGGTATAGGGTCCCTCACCCCCCTGGTATAGGGTCCCTCACCCCCCTGGTATAGGGGGACCCGGGACTCGAACAAGCTACCACTGGGGCGAGTCACTGGCAAGGGCTCTGCACGCTTTACTGGCGCCGTACCCGCGGCTCGCTGAGGGCAATATGCAGGAAGGTCGTCTTGTTAGGAACACGTAGGATGGTGTAATACCTGGGGCTCTAGAAAGGGGATACTCAGGTCGCATGTCGATTTTAAGAAATGATTATGTCGCATAAGAATACCCATGTCCCATTATATAATGAAGAACATCGCCCTCGCAAGGTGATGAGAATTAATATTTAAAAAAGTAAATGAATAAATAAATGGTTTTTTTTTAAATGTCCATGTCCCTTGCCACTATGTTTTCAATGTCACTATGTTTTCACCTCTGGTGTATCTCACTAGGCTTCATGCCCTTAGCATCATGTTGAATATCGGGTCTACAAGAAATGGCCATGTCGCCGTGTCGAACTTAGTTAGCCATCCACCCCCTCCAATATACCCAGGTGAGTGGTTCCGCGTGGATTGTGTCGGTTGTCTCTCCTTTTTGTCTAAAGTAAGAAAAAGAACAGAGAGTAGATGAGGGGCGGGGGGATACGGTATATAATTTGGCCCTCTAAAGGCAAAAAGACCGGGCTACAAAGGATAACTGAGTCACTCCTTAGGGTTTAGTGAAAAGGACTGCATCCCAGTCTATTTTATTTTACATTTTATTTACTTGTACGTCAAAATTATGTGTGTTTTTTTATGATAACGCCTCGTCTATAACTTTGTGGCAACGTTTAATAACGTTAGTTGAGGTGTAAACGATTTCTATCAAACCAATTAATATATAAACGTGTTAAAGCGTAGAAAAATATTCATTGCTGACTGGGATATCCCCTCCCCCTCAAAAACATAATAAATAGCTATACAGATTATTTTGATGCTCTCGCTGCTGAGATGCTTTCTTCTCCTTTAATATCTTTCTTTTTTTGGGGCCCTTGATGAGGGGGGGGGGGGGTCCCCATGTCCCATGTCGATCTTGAGAAAATTCTCATGTCACCATGTCGATTTAATGTCCCATGTCCAATATCATAATATATTTATTCACCATGTCGCAAGTCACTACTCCCTAAAAAAAACATGTCGCCGTGTCGAATTTAGGGGTGTAGGGCCATTTTTTCCTCTTTTCCCCCCTTACTTTATTTGTTATTGAATCCCTAAAACATAACGAGCGTACCCGGTACCTTTGTAGGGCTCTTTTAATTATACTTAACATAATGCAGGGGAAATTGTGGTCCAGCATATACAAAGTAATCTTGATATAGTATATGTGCCAATTACGTTTGCTTAGAATTCAAGGGAAAGGAGTATGGCACTGCTGGATATAATGCCCTTCATGAGAGGTATGAAAAGGATATTGGGGTTTCACAAAATTCAAGGACAAAGGGCTATGGTTTTTTCTGAAGTCATATCAGTAGGCCACCCTTCATGAGAGGTATTTTTCTTAAGATTTCCATAATTGAAGGGAAAGGGGTAGGGTTTAAACAGGTGCTAAAAGTGATGCATACACAAAATTTACTTCATGTATGGGAAACATAGGGTAGTGAACCCCTTGGGGAAATGTGCTAGAGTGAAAAACTCCCATATGGAACTCTTTTTGGATATTGGGTTTTCCCAAAATTCAAGGAGAAAGGGCTATGTTATAAGCAAACGTATGGGGGGGGGGGGGGGGCTGTGGAGAGAGAGCACCATTACCACTTATACCTGGGATCGGGAAAACAAGAGACCTCCATATAAAACATAACGAGTGTCTGAGTTGTATACGTAGCTACAGTGGCCCAGAAGGGCCAAAATATAGAAAAGTGAAAAGTGGAAAGTGAAAATCAAAAAGTGAAAAGTGAACATCAAAAAGTGGAAAGTGAAAATCAAAAAGTGAAAAGTGAAAATAAAAAAGTGAAAAGTGAAATTCAAAAAGTGAAAAGTGCAAACCTAAAAGTGAAAAGTGCAAACCTAAAAGTGAAAAGTGCAAACCTAAAAGTGAAAAGTGAAAATCAAAAAGTGAAAACCAAAAAGTAAAAAGTGGTTTGAGGTTTGAGGTTTGAGGTTTCCACTTTCAGTGTCACGCTGTCAATCTGTCAACAGGTTGTGACAGGTATCTTTTAGCATTGGGTCAGAATTTCCAAAAATGTGGTTTTCGGGAAATTGGCAGAAATGGCGAGAAAAAAGGTCAGAAACAAAAAAAGTCAATTTTTTCCGGGAAAATGTCAAATTGGGCGAGAAAAATGGTCAGAATTTCCAAAATTGTGATTTTCGGGAAATTGGCAGAAGTGGCGAGAAAAAAGGTCAGAAACAAAAAAAGTCTCACTTTTTCCGGGAAAATTTCCAATTGGGCGAGAAAAATGCTTAGAATTGCCAAAAATGTGTTTTTCGGGAAATTGGCAGAAATGGCGAGAAAAAAGGTAAGAAACGAAAAAAGTCTCACTTTTTCCGGGAAAATTTCCAATTGGGCGAGAAAAATGCTTAGAATTGCCAAAAATGTGATTTTCAGGAAATTGGCAGAAATGGCGAGAAAAAATGTAAGAAACGAAAAAAGTCAATTTTTTTCCGGGAAATGTCCAATTGGGCGAGAAAAATGGTCAGAATTGCCAAAAATTAGATTTTCGGGAAATTAGCAGAAATGGCGAGAAAAAAGGTCAGAAACAAAAAAAGTCTCATTTTTTCCGGGAAAATGTCCAATTGGGAGAGAAAAATTGTTAGAATTGCCAAAAATGTGATTTTTGGGAAATTGGCAGAAATGGCGAAAAAAAAGGTCAGAAATGAAAAAAAGTCAAGTACACTTTTTTGGTACCTTATTTCTGGGCCATTTCCCAGGGCCTATAATTCAGAAATCGCTCGGGTTGAGGATGTGTCCTTCTCTGAACTGGTTCTATGGGTTACTGGCATGAGGCAAATGTAATATCAAAGTGTATAATATAGAATTTCCATTTTGCTATGTGGTCAAACTTGGGAAATACACCTTTGCCTTTGAGCATGAAGGCAGGTTCAGAGAGTTCTCCCACCAGTATTTGTCATTACAATTGGGCCATAATTAAATTTCTGTGTCTATATAACTATGTCAATAGGCATATGTGTTACCATAAGTAAACCAAGATTATTTAGGGAAATATGACTGTCTGAAAATGACACCGAAATAGTGAAAAGTGCAAATCAAAAAGTGAAAAGTGCAAATCAAAAAGTGACAACCAAAAAGTTGTTTGAGGTTTGAGGCTTGAGGTGTGAGGTTTCCACTTTCAGTGTCACGCTGTCAATCTGTCAACAGGTTGTGACAGGTATCTTATAGCATTGGGTCAGAATTTCCAAAAATGAGATTTTTCGGGAAATTGGCAGAAATGGCGAGAAAAAAGGTAAGAAATGAAAAAAGTCAATTTTTTCCGGGAAAATGTCCAATTGGGCAAGAAAAATGGTCAAAACCTCAAAAAATTAGATTTCCAGGAAATATGCATATGACTCAGTATCATGAGATTGATGCATTTCCCGTTCCTGTCCGACTTGTCAAAAATATTCTCAAATCTTATATGTAATTCTCATGTATACACTACTCATCATACTCTATTACATGGCACTTTTAGTTTTATCAATTTTATCAATTTTATCATTTTTTTTAGGCTTTTCACAATTCCTATGTGGCCTGGGATACCTCCCTGACACTGTATTTAATTTTCTATGAATTTATATATACTTTTGTATATACCAAATTGTACCATGAATATTCTCCTTCTAACCATGGATATTGCTTTTTCATATGTTTCGACCATTATTGTCATATTCATGTTTTACTGCTGTGGATCTTGTTCCTGTCCATGGCACTTTATCCAGTATTCTTCTCAAACCAAAGGTATTTAAATATTCACAATAAATCCCAAATATCATATGGCATACTACCTTTTCCTACATAGCATATAAAGCACCTTACGACTTGTCTTTGTCTACAGAAGTAAAAGAAACTGTTCCTATATGACCATATCCGTTCCTGTCCACCCATATCCCGTTCCTGTCCAGCCCTTTGACCAGGAATAACTGATAAACCATGTAAGAACATGATTATTTTTCTTTGTAAATCGGTTAGATATGACTCTTGGCAATACATGTGGGTGCTTATGATTTGTTTCCCATGAACACAGTACACAAAACACCTACAGAAATCGAATATCCCGTTCCTGTCCAGCCATATCCCGTTCCTGTCCACCTCTTTGACCAGGAATAAATGATAAACCATGTAAGAACATGATTATTTTTCTTTGAAAATCAGTTAGATATGACTCTTGGCAATACATGTAGGTGCTTATGATTTGTTTTTTCTATGAACACAGTACATGAAATACCTAAAGAAATCAAATATCCCGTTCCTGTCCAGCCATATCCCGTTCCTGTCCACCCCTTTGACCAGGAATAACTGATAAACCATGTAAGAACATGATTATTTTTCTTTGTTAATCGGTTAGATATGACTCTTGGCAATACATGTGGGTGCTTATGATTTGTTTCCCATGAACACAATACACAAAATACCTAAAGAAATCGAATATCCCGTTCCTGTCCAGCCATATCCCGTTCCTGTCCACCCCTTTGACCAGGAATAAATGATTAACCATGTAAGAACATGATTATTTTTCTTTGAAAATCAGTTAGATATGACTCTTGGCAATACATGTGGGTGCTTATGATTTGTTTTTCCCATGAACACAGTACATGAAATACCTAAAGAAATCAAATATCCTGTTCCTGTCCAGCCATATCCCGTTCCTGTCCAGCCCTTTGACCAGGAATAAATGATGAACAATATAAGAATATTATGATTTTTATCTATAATTCCATCACATATGTCTCTTGACAATTCACTCGAGTGCTTATTGCATGTTTCTAAATAAAAGTATGCCCAGTAAAAAACTCCAAGGTTAGTTATTGATGAAATGTGTAAGAAAGTCATATTCTGACTAGAGATAGGGAGATAAACTGATGTTTTCAACCTTTAGTTAAAATATAATATGCTGGCCAATTATTACTGTGGTGTATAAAAAATACATATTGTCTGAGGGCAATTGTTTCTGGTCGAACAGGAACGGGAAATGGGCATTTTAGTTAGATAAAATCATTAAATAAGAAAAAAGAAAAATATAGTGCAATGCATCATAAGCACTCATATAATCATGGTAAATATTTAGTTGATTTGAGCATATTAATGCAGGTCGGACAGGAACGGGAAATGCACTGATCTCATGATACATAGTCATATATATTTGGCGAGAAAAAAAGGTTATAGACTTTTTTCATTTCTGACCTTTTTTCTCGCCATTTCTGCCAATTTCCCACTAATTTTTCAAAAGTGTCAATTTCACATATCAGCCATTTTCAGTCAGTAATATTTTCTGAATGAAGCATATTTCACTGATAGTATTGTGCATGCCTTTTGACAATTTGAGGTAGATACAGAAACCAAAATAGGCACTCTTCATGAAAACTACTTTTGATAGGAGAGCTACCTAAACATGTCCTCATTGTCAATTTAAAGGAAAATCAGTGGTTTTTTTTCATTGGATTACAACATCAAGGAAATGAGAACCCAGCTTTTTTCTTACATCAATGTGAGGGGGAGATATATAGCTCTTTCAAATATATATATATCATATTCTGGTTTGGGTTCACCTATCCCACATGGCTATATTTGGGGGTCAAAAGTGCCAATTCTATTTCTGTGTCATTTTCAGACAGTCATATTTCCCTAAATAATCTTGGTTTACTTATGGTAACACATATGCCTATTGACATAGTTATATAGACACAGAAATTTAATTATGGCCCAATTGTAGTGACAAATACTGGTGGGAGAACTCTCTGAACCTGCCTTCATGCTCAAAGGGAAAGGTGTATTTCCCAAGTTTGACCACATAGCAAAATGGAAATTCTATATTATACACTTTGATATTACATTTGCCTCATGCCAGTAACCCATAGAACCAGTTCAGAGAAGGACACATCCTCAACCCAAGCGATTTCTGAATTATAGGCCCTGGGAAATGGCCCAGTAATAAGGTACCAAAAAAGTGTACTTGACTTTTTTACATTTCTGACCTTTTTTCTCGCCATTTCTGCCAATTTCCCGAAAATCACATTTTGCGAAATTCTCGCCCACTTTTTATCTCGCCCAATTGGAAATTTTCCTGGAAAAAATAGACCTTTTACATTTCTGACCTTTTTTCTTGCTATTTCTGCCAATTTCCCGAAGATCACTTTTTTGGCAATTCTGACCATTTTTCTCGCCCAATTGGACATTTTCCCGGAAAAAATTGACTTTTTTCGTTTCTGACCTTTTTTCTCGCCATTTCTGCCAATTTCCCGAAAATCACATTTTTGGAAATTCTTACCATTTTTCTCGCCCAATCGGACATTTTCCCGGAAAAAATTGACTTTTTTCGTTTCTGACCTTTTTTCTCACCATTTCTGCTAATTTCCCGAAAATCACATTTTTGGAAATTCTGACAATTTTTCTCGCCCAATTGGACATTTTCCCGGAAAAAATTGACTTTTTTCATTTCTGACCTGTTTTCTCGCTATTTCTGCCAATTTCCCGAAAATCACATTTTTGGAAATTCTGACCATTTTTCTCGCCCAATTGGACATTTTCCCAGAAAAAATTGACTTTTTTCATTTCTGACCTTTTTTCTCGTCATTTCTGCCAATTTCCCGAAAATCACATTTCTGGAAATTCTGACCATTTTTCTCGCCCAATTGGACATTTTCCCGGAAAAAATTGACTTTTTTCATTTCTGACCTTTTTTCTCGCTATTTCTGCCAATTTCCCGAAAATCACATTTTTGGAAATTCTGACCATTTTTCTCGCCCAATTGGACATTTTCCCGGAAAAAATTGACTTTTTTCATTTCTGACCTTTTTTCTCGTCATTTCTGCCAATTTCCCGAAGATCACTTTTTTGGCAATTCTGACCATTTTTCTCGCCCAATCGGACATTTTCCCGGAAAAAATTGACTTTTTTCGTTTCTGACCTTTTTTCTCACCATTTCTGCTAATTTCCCGAAAATCACATTTTTGGAAATTCTGACAATTTTTCTCGCCCAATTGGACATTTTCCCGGAAAAAATTGACTTTTTTCATTTCTGACCTGTTTTCTCGCTATTTCTGCCAATTTCCCGAAAATCACATTTTTGGAAATTCTGACCATTTTTCTCGCCCAATTGGACATTTTCCCAGAAAAAATTGACTTTTTTCATTTCTGACCTTTTTTCTCGTCATTTCTGCCAATTTCCCGAAAATCACATTTCTGGAAATTCTGACCATTTTTCTCGCCCAATTGGACATTTTCCCGGAAAAAATTGACTTTTTTCATTTCTGACCTTTTTTCTCGCTATTTCTGCCAATTTCCCAAAAATCACATTTTTGGAAATTCTGACCATTTTTCTCGCCCAATTGGACATTTTCCCGGAAAAAATTGACTTTTTTCATTTCTGACCTTTTTTCTCGTCATTTCTGCCAATTTCCCGAAGATCACTTTTTTGGCAATTCTGACCATTTTTCTCGCCCAATTGGACATTTTCCCGGAAAAAATTGACTTTTTTCGTTTCTGAACTTTTTTCTCGCCATTTCTGCCAATTTCCCGAAAATCACATTTTTGGAAATTCTTACCATTTTTCTCGCCCAATCGGACATTTTCCCGGAAAAAATTGACTTTTTTCGTTTCTGACCTTTTTTCTCACCATTTCTGCTAATTTCCCGAAAATCACATTTTTGGAAATTCTGACCATTTTTCTCGCCCAATTGGACATTTTCCCGGAAAAAATTGACTTTTTTCGTTTCTGACCTTTTTTCTCGCCATTTCTGCCAATTTCCCGAAAATCACATTTTTGGAAATTCTTACCATTTTTCTCGCCCAATTGGACATTTTCCCGGAAAAAATTGACTTTTTTCGTTTCTGACCTGTTTTCTCGCTATTTCTGCCAATTTCCCGAAAATCACATTTTTGGAAATTCTGACCATTTTTCTCGCCCAATTGGACATTTTCCCAGAAAAAATTGACTTTTTTCATTTCTGACCATTTTTCTCGTCATTTCTGCCAATTTCCCGAAAATCACATTTCTGGAAATTCTGACCATTTTTCTCGCCCAATTGGACATTTTCCCGGAAAAAATTGACTTTTTTCATTTCTGACCTTTTTTCTCGCTATTTCTGCCAATTTCCCGAAAATCACATTTTTGGAAATTCTGACCATTTTTCTCGCCCAATTGGACATTTTCCCGGAAAATCACATCTTTGGAAATTCTGACCCAATGCTAAAAGATACCTGTCACAACCTGTTGACAGATTGACAGCGTGACACTGAAAGTGGAAACTTCAAACCTCAAACCTCAAACCTCAAACCACTATTTACTTTTTGGTTTTCACTTTTTGATTTTCACTTTTCACTTTTAGGTTTGCACTTTTCACTTTTAGGTTTGCACTTTTCACTTTTAGGTTTGCACTTTTCACTTTTTGATTTGCACTTTTCACTTTTTGATTTGCACTTTTCACTTTTGATTTTCACTTTTCACTTTTTGATTTTCACTTTTCACTTTTTGATTTGCACTTTTCACTTTTCACTTTTCTTTTTTTTGGCCCTTCTGGGCCACTGTACGTAGCCCAGTTCAGAGACGCCAGGACAGCCTCGAACAAGCACTGACTGGTCAGCCCAGGTTCAATCTAAACCCGAGCTTTAACAGACTCCGTACCCGCGGCTCGCTGAGGTGTAGGGGACGGGAAGGCTTCTTATTCCGCACTAGCTGGATGTCCACTGTACAGCGCCATATTTGACTGGTCCCAATATACAGCCTCTATTTTCCAACCACTAGCTTCAGCAATTCCTGTGGATGGGGGTGCTCAGGCTCTGCTTGGAGAGTGGAACTAGTGCATTCTCTGCATGCTAGGACACCTGTTCTCCTTTTTTTGTTACCTGTTCAGGATAGGGTAGTGGTAAGCACATAGGACCCATGATGAACTGTACCCAAGTTCAAATCCCTCCCAGGCTATGTGTGGTCACCATCAACAAGTAAATCTATTTTATTTATTTATAGTTAATGGTATTTGAAAAGGGGGACTAAGTTTTCATGAATTTATAGATTAAAATGAGGTAGGCCCTAGACCCAAAACACATTGTCAAAGCAAACCCAGTGAACAAAACACGTTCTTTAACGTTTTGAAACGTTACAATGTATAACGTTATTTAACGTTATATGTAAAACAAAAGTTTACATTTTATTATGGTTCACCAAATAACGTTCATATTCACAACGTTAACTAACGTTTTTTTACGTTTTTATAAGGCTTGAAAAAAGGTCATGGCACCTTTTGGGTTAGAACTCCTGATCCTCTGATTGCAAAGCAGGCATCATAACCACTACACTACAGATTCTGGAGGAGAACTGGAGAACTGGTGTGCTATTATTCCATAGGCCTACATCTCTTATTGACATATGCCACACTAGCTATATAGCACAATGTTGTTTCACTGACATACAGAGGGTTCCAGCCCCTACTTTTGTAGGAAGTCCCTTTAAAGTATCATACCGATGCCATGTGGTTGATACACTCCCTTACAGGATGGGATTTAAGTACATGCTTCAAACCTCAGCAAGCACCGCGGCTGAGTGGTCAAAGTACTAGTGAATATCAGTCCTATCCATGCAGGTTCGAACCCCTTGACAAGCCTTGGTTTTTCAACAAAAATACTACAGTTTCCCAAAGGTTTTCCACGATCATTTTATAACGTAAAATAACTTATTTTGAACGTTAATTTTCAGTCAAAATCAATAATAAAAAACCGTAAAATAATGTTGTAATAAGGTTGCATATTGAAACCTTACAGTATAAAGTTAATATATGTTAATTTGAGTCAACGAATTTGCGTTAAATAACGTTATATTTCCGTTTTTTTCAAACGTTTTCCACACCTTCAGGAAACGGTTTTTTGACGATATACAACGTTTTCTTGTTTACTGGGAAAGTATATACAGAATCCCACGATTTTACCATACATAACAAAATCTGCATTGCTGTGTAAATTATTTGGATATTTATATAAAGATATGAACATACATTACTTTAAACTATTGACCACCTTATACCAGGATGGCCTGACAGGGAATCGGACCTACCACCTACAGATGCATGGTCCCAGGCTCTACCCACTGGGCCGTGTTTTGGGAGAAGTACATGATCTGGAACCTGTGGTAACTATGCCATATTAAAATAGGGACCTTTAGCAACCACGTAAAAGCTCATTAAACGCAGACGTAGCAGTGCTGAAGGCATAGGATACATCCAGGTTAAATGAGCTACATCGGGTTTGCTAAAGGTCCCTAATACCAAGGATAGTTGTTGACAAAGAGGAGTGTTTGTAGGGACCTTTAGCATGGAGGGTTTGCTAGAGGTCCCTAGTGTTGGAGGTCTCTACTACATCTGGCCTGGTAGTAGAGTTGGTATAGCATTGCACTATGTATCAGAAGGTCGAGAGATCGAGCCCCTATTGATTTACTCTTTTACAGTAACATAACTTATAAAAACTGTTCATGTCAAACAATGTACGGTAGTAAAAAATCAAATCACATATCTCAATAGATAATTGGAGTTTTTATTGTCTAAATATGAAGGGAGGGGCACAGATAAATGTAATTAGACATCATGGACATTTATTGTGCTCCCCGGGGGGTTCGAACCCATGTTCTGCTGCTTGACATACAACTATAGTATTGCTTCACTCTCCCCCCAGAGGTTGGGCACCCCCTAACCTAAGATTTCGGACATCCCAGCAACCAGTCCCAGCAAACTGGTAGTTCTAACTGCTCCAACCCTGTGGCTCCACTGGTATCCCGCTAGTGAGGAATAGGGGGCACATGGGGTGGTGCAATACCTGGTCTATGGTCATTGCAATATTAGGGACCTTTAGCAACCACGTAAAAGCTCATTAAACGTAGACGTAGCAGTGCTGAAAGCATAGCATACGTCTGCGTTAAATTATAAATGAGCTACGCCGGGTTTGCTAAAGGTCCCTACTATTGCCAACCAGGTTGTCATTAATAGGATGTGGTTATTTACAGGGGTGGGGGATAGGAAGACGTAAAATATGTGGGAAGCACAAGTATTCCGGTAGCAATAGAGGGTTGGGCCTTTAGAAAATACTGTTTGCGCCTCCGTGCAATATCCTCTCAGGTCCTCTCGCTATCAATTAAATGGCCCTCTTGAGCATGGGGTTGGTCGTACAGCGCTATGCGACTTGCTAAGAGGGGTTGAAATCGTTCACAACCCTCCCCCTCCCCTCAGGAAGGGTCGGAATTCTATAAGCCACCCCCCTCTTAATATTGATAAACGACCACTCCCTTATAGACTGGGTTGAGTGCCATTGTCGAGTTCCTCTTTCCTTATACTACTGTCCCTCCCCGCGTCCAACATGGAGGTGCGTGGGCCCGACATCGTTGTACGGCAGCAGTGTCGATGTAGCGGAAGGGTAGGGAAAGGCACCCCCCACCCTCCAAAAAACAAGCACAAAAAACGGGGGGGGGGTCAAAAGGGAGTGTTCATTTATTAGTTACAGGGGGTGGGGTGGGTTTGGGGGGGGGGGCGTAAAAATTTCCGACCCCGCTGCCCTAGGCAGCGGGCGTAAAAAATTATGACCCATCTTGAGGGGGGGGGGGTGTAAAAAATGTAGCCCTTTTTAGCAAAAAAGCCAGCGCTTTACTATGGTTCAAAGGGGGGTGGCCGCTCTCGAGGGGGGGGGGAACAAATTTCGCCCCTCCGCACGAAATCTCGCCACCCCCCCCCCCCCCCCCACTGTAATTAATAAATGAGCACTCCCTAATGCCGACCCTACAGAGGCCTGGACATTCCAGGACATTCTCCATCACAGGTACCGTATTCGACGTAATAAGCGCACAGTGCGCTTAAAAAATTATCACAGACACCTTTTAGTAGTTAAGAGTTTAAATGGGGTCAAAAATCGAGATATTTTTGGTTATTTATAGTGTAAAAGTCGGCCAAAAACAGGGGGTGTGCGCTTATAAGGGGATGTGCGCTTATTACGTCGAATACGGTATATTATCCTACAGGGGAGTTTCTTCCAGCAAGGGGAAATCTTCCCTTACTTAGGGTAGTCCCCAGTTCGGCCTCTTGCCCTTATCTCCGTAGAGATAAGGACCGGGAGAGATAAGGGCCGCCGTCCGCACCTCCAAGGGGAATTCTCCCAGTGCAGTATCTAATACAGATGGGGTAGTAAAGGGAGGGAGGAGGGCGAGGGGGGAGGGAGTCCACATATAAATATACCTTATTTTGGCTATACTTTGCCATTTAGAGCATTATATCTCAAGAAATACAAGACTACCATACATGCCATTCATGTATACCTAGACAACTATATTGTCTACATGTATATACGTTGGGTCTAAATAATTTTCAGCAAATAATGGTAAGATATTAGCAAATTGAGTGCTCTGATTGAACCTAAAATTACATGTATATCGACCCCCAATCAAGGGGAGAAATCCCCTCACCCAACTTTCTCCCTGCAAGTTATTAAAGCTTTCACAGATGCATTCCTGCAGCCCTGGAGATTTACTCACCATGGCTGCATTCATGCATCATGACGACAATGGACGTTTGATAGAGGGAGGTCATTGTGTTATTCCTTATATAGGGGAGTTGGCCGGCCAGTTAACCATTCAATTCGCAAGGTTTTTATTCTGCAATTTAAAGAAATACAAAAGCAAAAGTTACAATCACATTTGTTTTAATTGAATTACAGAAGAGGTTGATACTTATAATGATAACACAACTAACACTATTTGGTTACAACACCTTTATCCCACGACTTAATGATGATGACTAACAGATAGCCAATCATTGTGATTAACCCTTTAAGGACGGATGTCGCTAAAAGATGACATTTCTCATCATGATGCAACAATGCAGCACTGGCGAGTAACTCGCCGGCGCTGCATTGGTGCAAGAGAGGTTGAATGTCTTACCCCCTCCTGTTGTTAAAAATGAGGACTCCTTTACCAGTGCTGATCATACACTATTCTCAGGTGAAAGCAAACAAGTGCTTTTAAAAGAAATATTGATTTCTACATCTTAGACCAGTTTCATGGCATGTATTTATAAGGGTAGCCCTATGTTCAAAGGAGGACAATGTATAATTCTCCTTCACCATGCACTGTCTCCTCAGTCCCTGATAACTGTGACTACGCAGGATTCTGTCAGCACGGTGAAGGTAAACTGAGAGATGGCCAGGCCGAATGTTTGTAAGTATGGTACTCCTCATATCAATGTCAATCTGCTTCATCATTTCTTCTGCCTTTCTCATAAATGGTTTTACGTTTAGGCCATGGTTAGAAAAAGTTGATTATCCATAGATTATCCATAAATTACCATTTCTCGTAATATTTGGTAAGATAAGATTTGATGTCAGATAACTTGGATTACGGATCTGCCACCAAGAATTTTGGCATTTTGCAAAAAAAAGGAGTACATATGAGGCCTTTCAGATTGGGGATAATTCTTAACATAACTTCACTAGATTACCCAAAATGAGGTTTTCAATGCTTTTTTCCTCGGTATTCTTGGTAATCCGGGTGTGTGTAAGGCAACTTCCCCCCCCCCCCTGTACAACTGCTAAGTGTATCAACCCTGCTAACTGTAGTAACTACACTTAGGATTTGGCCATCCAACTGCTAAGTGTATCAAAAAACTGCTAAGTGTATGAAGTTTTATTAACACAGTTAAGGACATTGATACACTTAGCAGTTTGTAAAAAATCTATGGTAGCCATCTGCCAATAACAATTGCTTCAACAGCAAGATAAAGGTGATACATAGAAGTACTTAGAAGAGTCAGGTATATTTGGGGAGGGGATTGTAACGCGTCCAGGACCACATGTACCGAGTCAGGTACTTAGGTAGTATATATAGCTCTACTAGGCAGGAATTCTAACTGAGGCATGTTGAGTGTATCACATGCAAGTGACATATCTATATAAACCGCATACAGTGAATCATGCAGACTACCAGGATTATTGTGCATTATACAATGCCACGTATAGAATAGAGCGGGCACTATTTAATTTAACTTATTAACTCATTAAGGAGAATACAAATATTTACTCGTGTGTAAATCATCTTTTATTTCGTTAAACAAATCCACAGTCTGATATGCATGTTTTATACAAAAACTGATTGTAACTTATCCATGAGGGCTAGTCGACCCAATATTGTCACTGAAAATCATTGTTTGAAGTACTCAATAAAAACCCTTGAACTTGAACTTGAATCCAGCACAAAGGCTCTCAAAATAGTGCTTCCATGACACTGTTTTAACATCAGACAGGTGGTGGCCTGTGGTGTGGGGCTCTACACTAGGGATTTAGTAGTTTGACAGGATATCATGATATAAGCTTGTACTAAAATGAAGAGAAGGTTGACACAACTGGGCCAGAGGACTGATTAGTTCAAAGGATGTGTGATGGTAGAAATAGGAGCCCCACTCGGGCCTAAGCTAAACATCAAAACAGCTGAAGATCGCCAGTCCCAAGTCATGTTGACGTGAGACTGATTTATAATTCTGGCAAAAATGCAGTACTAGATCAACACATAGGTTTAACAGTTCACCATTGAGAATCAAATAGAAACCAACCATGTGTACATTATTTTATGAGTTTATGACTCTCTCTTTGGATTTTGGAGAAGGTACAACTTTTAACCTGAAAATGGATTCTATAACCCACAAAATTGCAATTTGGACCCGATGAATTAATTCCATGGCCCAAGAAACATATTTCTGGCATTTTACACTATATTCCTATTATCATACAGATAGCATTTATTGATACAGATAGCAGTTGGGTGTCCCTATAACAGACATCCCTGGAAATTGATACGTTTAGCAGTCTTTTGATACAGTTAGCAGTTGGATGGTTGACTGCTAACTATCGTTAATACAGTTAGCAGGATTGATACACTTAGCAGTTGTACACCCCCCCCCCTTTGCACTACAAAATGTTAACAAGCCTGCAATCCAAGTTATCAAAAAAGGTGGCCTCGCATAAACCCAAAATAAATTGAAATTCTTGTGTCCACAGGTGTGATGCAGGCTATACTGGAGTGGGCTGTGACTCGCCGACTGTCACCACCGCCCTGATCCTGTCAATCATCGCCCTCGTCCTCCTCATCCTGCTGGTGCTGGTGGTCGTCTGGCTGAGGTGTGTCCGACACCCCGGTGTGCATCCCCAGGTACCAGGTCAGTAACTAGCCCTCTTCGCGGGGTGGTTCATTTTTGATAAGGTGGAACTAGATTAATTCAATGGTGGAACTTACTGGATTTTCATTTTAAAATATACATATATAATGACTGATTTGTACTGAAAATTATAATTCGAATGAGGTATTGTAAAAAATTAATTATATAACGGTTTCGTCTCTCGAGACCTTAATAATTGTCCGATTTACAAGCCGCGAAAACTGACATGGAGCTAATTATCTCCACTTTTAGGCTAGCCAGGGTGGAACGTTTTTGGTACATCAGGGCTGTGGGGGGGGGGGGGGGTTTGTTCGAACCGACGAACCCCCCCTAGTTACGGGCCTGGTACCGTACCTCCACCATCACTCAGGCCTGTGTGCGGACCACAATACCCCTCCAAGCTAGGGTTAGTTTGTTTCTCTTGGTAATAATTTTGCTTTGGTTTTACCTATTTTTCAAGGTATTCTGGCTAATTCTTTTAAAAGATTAAATCAATTCTTTTTTGATCAATTCTTTTAAAAAAAATCTATTTTAGATCTTATTTTGCTTTGGTTTCACATAATTGTTAAGGCATTCAGGCTAATTTAAATCAATTTATTTTAATAATGAAAAAAAATCATCTAGATTTTATTTATGGTGGTGAAATATCAGGCAAGAATTCTTTGTTGATTCAGTATTCGTGGACAAGTGAAGCAGACACCTAGTGGCCTTTTTTTTTTAGTAATTAACTAATATCTTACTTATTCCACAAACCACAATCAGACCAGTCTGCGGACCGCAATACCCCAGCAAGCTAGGGTTAGTTCATTTCTGAAGTTAATATCTTATTGAAAGGAAGGTATCCACCAATTTTAGATATTAATTTCAGGGACTTCATAATACCTTTCCCTTCCTAAAATGGCCAGCTTTGGATTATTTTTAATTAGAACTGTTGTTAAAACGTTTATCTCATATTTCAATAACACTTTAAAGTTTAAGGAAAATCCTTTTTTTGTTAAAGATGGGTTAGGAGCTAATTTGGGGTCGATTTTAATTTTTCTGTTACATTGTATTTATATTCATAATGCCGATATCAATGTGTATGTGAACATCTATATCCATCTGACACTTAGAAATGCATAAATTCAAGGTCAGGGGGGCTGTTTTCGTAATAGAGTGGGGTCCTCCGACCTCTTCTGACATGGTTCTATGGTCTAAGTATCAGTAGAATTTAAAAGTTTACACACACATTTGTGTAGGCATTAAGGGGGGGGGAGAATGCAGCAACAAGGTCATCTGGTGGTGAAATTACGAACTAAAGGGCACAAGTCTTGGTCTCTAGCTCAGCATACCCTAGGCAAATCCAAATTACAGTAATATTACAGCGTGTGGCTATCAATCAATGTTACACCAACATAAAAGACAGTCTTCTCTTTGTGTCTGATACATTCTAAAGGAATGTATATGCATGAGAAAGGAGAATTCAACTGGTTCAGTTGACATTGTGTTTTTCCTGAGATCAGTTATTAACTAACTTTGAGCAGTTGAAACACATTGTTGTGTTGAAGTCTATTTAACCTGTTATAACTAATAAATATAATGGATCATGATACATGATATATCCTATAGAGAACACAAGAGACCCTGTTCTTGTGGGTGAACAAAAGGTTTTCATAGACTACTAAATGGCATATTTCACAAGTACAATCAGTACTGTTCTTATTTGACCACTTCCCCTAATACTCACCAGATGGCACCTCTGAGCCATTTTTCCACTGCAGCTTGGCTGACATCCATGGTTTGACATGTTAGTTCATAATTCTGTCACTACGTGGCAACTACGCAGCGTCCCCCCCCCCCTGTAGGCATTATAAATACAAAGACATTGTGTAACTGAAATAAAAATTGGCCCAAATTACCTCCTAACACATCTTTAATTCATTTCCTGGAGCAATTTTCCTCAAATATCCTTCAATCAGCAATTGACCTTGGCCACTTTTTATTATTTCCAGATTCGCCCGAAGTCCATTTTTCTAATACCAGAACCTTATCTTCTATTACATGGGTATTGGATAACTTTTATAAGGATGGAGATGATTTCTGTAATTTGGGGGATGGGATCGTCAAAAACTTCAAACACCATGAAGATTGTACTTTAAATGGTAACTTCTAAATAAAGATATTACAGTATGCTTTAATGTATTTAACAACTTCTAGTTGGTCCCTCATGGGTTCCTCTTCCTATTTCTAAATATGCTGAAGCTGCTCTCAGATTTAATTTACATATTTCCCAATAAAATAATCTTAATATGAACAAGTCAGTTTCCTTGTCATTATATATATATATATATATATATATACATATGTGCCAAATTATGATGTATTGACATAAAATTGTCGCATGGAGAGGCAGCAGCGTGTACGAGGGTAAGAGCCTCAGGGTGGCTTATAGAATTGTCCCAAAATCTAGGTTTGGCTTATACTAGAGTTTCTCGTATTATACTTCAGTATTAAAGTACCAATTCCCAGACCGCATTTACGGCTTATAGGAATGTCAAAGTTGGGGTGCGGCTTATACTAGGGAATTTACAGGTGTTAATCCTAGAGCAATGATTATTTTACTATCGCTAATAAAAGTATGTTGAATGTATTGCAATGCCCATTAGACCTTGAGCCCAACACACATATATGGCATAACAGTCTCATATTGGGGGAACAAACCAGACAATACATTTTGGATTGGTACATATCTGGGGAGCCCAAATCACTTTGCTAGACATCTGGTTTGCCCAGCTTAGCTTCAGAATCTTGGAAGATGTTTAGAAATATGGAATATATTTAAAATGTACTTGATATGCTAGTTCATAACACTGCCACAACTGGCAGCGCTGTAGTCCTATGCCTTAGCTTAGTTGGTTTGCATTGTAAATCCACTAGGTGGTAGCACCTTTCAGGGATAGAGCCCAATTCTTGGAGAACTGGTTATACATTTGGGCAGGTAATGAATGATGACACCAGGCATTTTTACGAATGATAAAGGATTGACAATTGTTTCCAAATGAAACTCAGTAAGATCACTGGTCAATATCTGGTGCGAATTATACCTGTGGGAGTTTCCTCATTTCTGGGAGTATTTTAAAGAGACACATGGTGACTTACACAGGAGAGAAAGCTCACATATATTCTCAATGTTGGAAACAATTTACAATGGCTAGTAGGTTGACCCTTTAAGGACAGCATGTTGCTAAAAGATGACCATGAATGCAGGCCTGGCTAGTAATTTGTTGGTGCATCATGCCGACCCTTTGGAACTGTCTCAACCCTGTATGGTCGGCATAATGCTTGACTGCACAACTGGCAAGTTACTTGCCATGGCTGAATTTATGCATCGTGAAGAGCAAGAGTATGATGCATTAAGCTATCATACCATACTTAAAGGTTTAAAGGAACACATAATGACAGAAGAAGACAATTCAAACTCACAGATGGTGACACACACAGGAGAGAAACCCCATAGGTGTAGGCTATTCTGGGCCTCCACATAGGGCAGTGGTGGGGCATAACCAAGGTAGGAACGAGTAATAAGAGGAGAACAGGAGGTGTCTTCCAGTAAAGAAAACATGGTATATAATGTTTCTCTATGGCTCCTTATGTTGGCACCTAGACTTTGGGCTGATCCTATAAGTCGCACCAGCAATCTGATTTGCGTACTAGCCGCGGCCTATATGCGAGGTTTTATGGTAGTAAACCCCTACAAAATGATGAAAGGTGCTATTTCATTCATAAAGCAAGCTAGCTACCTATTTGGGTGAAAAAATGAATAACTTATACAAAACTATAAATGCATTATTTAATTCTAAATCAATTAGCTGATTATTTCATTACAATAACCATAATTATTTCAATTAATTCTCACTAAATCTAAATTAGATATAATTTAATAATATAAGGCATTCTAAAAATGACTTATTTAAGAGTATCATTTTGGTACTGGATTTAGCTGTCTAACCCACTTATCAAGGAATCTAGACCTGAAAATGTGAAAACATGACAAAAAACGAGATTTAGACATATTTCAGAGGATTACGAAGCTAAGCTGGGTGATCCAAATGTCTAGCAAAATGATTTGGGCTCCCCACACATATACCAATCCAATAAATATTGTCTGGTTTATTCCCCCCACGTGAGACTCTGAAATTGCTCAGCTCATGGACTACATACAGCAATAAGTCTACTTGTCACAAAAGGAAAACAAAGGACAAACTTTAAGTATGAAGTATATTTTATTATTTCCCACCTCTAACATTCCTAACCGTTAACATTCACAACAAACAGAATATCAAACAACGATCGTGCTCAGTCGTCCTTCACTCTCTACGTGTACAATCCTCACATGATTTGTTTGTATCTTTATTTTTGTCTTGACCCTTTTAGTGTCATATAGCACTGAAATTCACTATCAGGGTTCCCAATATTTTAGTCGCTAGGAATTAAGAAAGTATTCCCTACAACTCAGAGCTACTTTTGACTGACAAATACTTTTTTTTAAACTGACAAGTTTAGTACCATAAATTCCCACGTATAAGCCACATTTCGTGTATACAAGTAATATAAATGCACCCAGAAATTTAGGAAAATCTAGAAGTCAAATGGTGCAATCTGGTGTCTCTCTTAGCATTTTGAAAAGTTTGCTGAAATCTTTTGTTTAACTGACAGATAATTGATACTTTCTGAAAATCTAGAAAATAACCTGTTAAGATATAATAATTATTTCTTAAACTGACATTCAACTGACTTCAGTTAAAGCAAATATAGGATAGCTGACTTTTGGAATAGGAACCCTGGCTATGTCCCTTTTTGTCACGATGAATGAGTTACAGCCCACGCAAGTAACTCGCCAGTGATGCATTCATGCATCATGCCTACAATATCAGATTGATACACTCCCACAGGTTCGGCATGATGCATGAATGCAGTGTCCGCGAGTTACTCACCAGTGCGACCTGGTATATTGATGTCATGATAACAAATGAAAAGTAGCACAGCCAGCGGTTTGAAATAGACTTTTTTATACAACAAATCACAAAACATTTTCATATGAACCTAGACACATTTGGCTATGTCTCACGACCTTGGGCCAATGTTTTTGTCTCTGACTGGGTGCCAGCTCTGACCGGGTGCCAGCTCTGACCGGGTGCCAGCTCTGACCAGGTGCCAGCTCTGACCGGCCTGAATAAAATCGGGTTATTTAGGGCAGATGGAGATAGAATTTGGCTGAAAAGGTTAATGGATGTTATAACTCTCTAAACTAGTCATTAGTTGTCCATTTTTATCATCATCTGCCCTAAATAACCCGTTTTTATTCAGGCCGGTCAGAGCTGGCACCCGGTCAGAGCTGGCACCCAGCCAGAGACAAAAACATTGAACCCAAGGTCGTGAGACACAGCCATTTACTTTTTTTTGCAAGCTTTTCTTGATATCCGTAATGGACGGGAGGCAACTTGGTATTGGCCAGTCGGCCACTATTTTGAGGCGATTCTAATCAAATGATCAATTTTCTGAGTTTTTACATATTGTGTAATATACAGTCTGTCAGGCATAAGGCCTTTTGAAGTACATATAGGCCCCACTGCAAGGCAGCCAAGTCCTCAGACTAAAAGGTCAGTGTATTCAAACACTTATTCAAGATCTTTTCTCAGTGCTTAAGATATATTTTGAGACCGCCCTACATCCTGGCGGCTATTTTTTTAAGACGGACGTTTATATATTCAAAACAGGCGCTCATTCGTATTACGCGATTAGACTGTGGCCTGACTCTATAGTATAGAGACAGGGAGTAACAGATTTTTCTGACATTGCCCTCTGGTCGTAACTGCTCATTTGCATATACTTTTACCATTTTTGTTCATAGGAAATGTACCAAAGCAGAGCAGAGCTGTCACAGGTGGGTGGCCTGAGGCATAGAACTCCAGTGTAGGTCCTGCGTCCAGGATGGTGACCGCCAGTCATCAAAACATGGTGGCTACTCCCGGTCTCTAGTATAGTGACCGGGGCTCAGTCTATTACGCGATGGTCACTATGGTCAGTTCCCCACCCATACACCAGGTGGCTACACTATCTGCCACGAAGGGCCTAGGTCGCTTATATTATGTTTTTTTAAATAATCTGGACAGCTTTTATACATGATAACTTCGGATACTTAACATTTTTGATAATCAATACCTTTAATGTGTTCTTTAATGAAATACCTGTAGTGGTTTGATAAAACCTTTTTTACACAAAATGGACCATACAGAGAATTAAATGCTGTGACAACAGTTTATGTGTTTCTCTTGCCCAGTGGTCCTGGTAAGCTGAAATATTACCACACTACCTAGTGGTATGGGCGTGTACTCATTCCCATTACCATTAAGTACATCATTAGGTCTAACAGTCATTCTCTCTCTCTTACATAAATTCTTAGAAGTCTTTTCTCTTCCACATCTTTCATTACATGAGGCATAATTCATGTATGGACATTTTGAGGACAAATAATTACAACAACCATACATGGGACACACATACTTATACCGATAGTTTCAAAGGGAAAATAAGCAGAGAATTTAACAACTTAAATGCAAAGGAAACCCCCAAAAATTACAGGCTGGTTAGGTATTAGGCCCAATATAACATACATGGTCCTAACACCAGTTTCCAGTAGCTCCTACAACCCGTTTTCTGTGTCATAAAATTATAGGGAAAGAGCAACAGTTACTTATACTGTTCAAAATAGTTCAGTGAAAAGTCAGCGCATTACTATGGATGATTGAGTGGGGTAACACAACATAATTCAACAAATTTCCACCTGTATCTCCAGTCTTTGCGAAAACATGCAGGACAGTGGCAATGTTCTTCTAAAATGCCACCGGTCCATCAGATTCACAGGCATATGAGGACAGAATGTCCAGTCACATTTTGGGCTTTTTTGAACTAAAAGAATTCAGTTGGGCTTCTAAAGCTAAAACATGTATGTCAACCTACTGTGTCAAAGCATATATCTATCCTCATTTGCCCATAAATGATTACAATTAAAATGTATCTTTAATGGACAAAACTCTTCTATACTTTGAAGACCACATCCGGAGGTTTTCATATGACTATTTCGGTATAATAAACTGGTACCTAGGTATATTGACTGATTTCCCATATACAATTTAATTCATTGGTGAATATATTTATTTGTCTATTATTTGGTTAAGTTCACAGAAGTTTGGACTACTCTCAGGCCTGAAATATCAGTGACTGTGCTGTCCCCAGTGAGAAACACATGAACTATACCCAATGTGCAGGGATGAAAGTCGACTATGTCAAAAAAACTTGAAGATATAACATACCTCATAACTACATTATAGAGCATATGAATGTTTATGCATCTATAGACACATATATCTAGTGCTTTGCAGCAGGATTTGTCATGTCTATATTCTCCTGGACGTCATCTCCTGCTGAGGAGAAGCATTTGTCATGTCCATGTGATCATGGACATTATCTCCTGCTGAGGAGAATGAGAAGTCTGTCCATACACTCTCCATGCATAGCACCTTAGTTTCAGTGGCTAAGCCTCATGCGAAGAGTGTAAATGCATAGGACTATAGAGGAGAGAGAGGGCTTCAAGGTTTCTCAAGTTAACTTGAAATTGGCTGAGAAAAACTTGACACTGAGATCAGTGTGGTGTAGCCTGTTTGTGTATGGGTAGGACCACTGAGGATGAACCAGTGATGATTCTGCTGTCTTATCATAGGATTACACAAACAAAATAAGTTTGTTTGAGTTTATATTGAGTAATTATCAAATATATCCTAATCCTGATTATATTTTTTTGACTTAAAAAAAACTTGATTTCAGGGAAAAACTTGAAGACTTTCATCCCTGCAATGTGAGCTCATATTGGGTGACAACCGACCCAATGGGGGGGGGGGGGGCACTCCCCTTATTTTTTATAGTAAATGCATGTCTGCATGAACATCACCTGAAATTTGGTATCCTTAATACAAGAGGTAGCTCAACAAACTAGGACCCTTTTGGCAGGAAATCCTTATGGGATCTTGCCTATATAGGGCCCCAGAATGGAACATTTCTCTTGTAATGATGTTCACTGATGGTAACCAAAAGGAGAGAGTGCCCCCCCCCCCCCCCAACCCCATAAGCCTATGTAGTGGTCAGTACGCCCCAGGAGCTTACCTCTCACTGAGTAGGGGAGGGGTGTCTGACTGCCAGCCTAGAAACACAGCCAGGCCGAAATCAGGCAGGGTCATGGCTGAGAGGTGGTGGGTGCAGCTGGCATATAAATCACTGTCCCAACACTGATCACCATGTGGTCTTACATTCCAACAGGGAATGTAAGATTGCCATACTTCTAGTGAGTTTTTAACATTGAAATCTACACCATATATTCATAAGGGTGTTAGAAGGCTATATCCATTCACCTTTCACAGTGATTGACATTAATTACTGAGAAAATGGGAGTTTGTCATTTCATGGTGATGTCCCGTAACACACTGCCACTGATGCCCATAACACACAGGTAGTGTGTGCTAGTGATGTCCCGTAACACAAGCAGTGAGCCTTCTATTTTCACCCTGTCACATTATCTAGTATTGTGGACACGGGAATTATAATTATGTTTTGCTTGTGGCTGTAATCTTGTTTGATGTTGTTAATGTATTATTGTTTTGAAAATCACATTTTGTTCAGTTACCATTCAGACCAAAACCATGCTGTGTGTCACTTGAAAATTACTTATCTTTAAGCAGTTATTACACAAAAGCTGTTCAAGTTTAATTTTTGTTATATATTTTCCTGGGAAGATTTACCCTTTTCTGAGTTATATTTCAATATAGCATTATAAAACTTCTGTCCTTATCTCAATATGAGGAGTTCAGTTATATTCTCTCAATATAATACAAACTCTACAGGGGATAGGCTATAAGCCTGGTCAGGCAACCCTGGCCAGACTGGTGTTGGTAGGACTCACTGTGTGTACACCTAGTACCCAAATTCCAATTACAGTAATCTAAAATGGCTACATTGGAGTTTGACAATGAATAGAAGGGGGTTGATGTAGACTACTAAGATGCAGATATATGAGTTGTTACTGCATAAATATGCTTGTAGGATATATACATTGCCATACGTTTGGTATTTTTTATGCCACTTGGTATGGTTTCTATGTAGCAGGCTTGGGAAATCTTCACATCTATTACCATATTTATCTATTGTCAAGTGTACATTCTAAATAGCCCAGGAACACCCTGTTATCAGGCAAAACCTAGCCTCCATTCAAGTGACCATCCGCCATGTTGATGTGCTGACCACGTGGTCAGCACATCAGTGTTGGGACAGTGTAAATAGAAACAATCAAGTATATGTAACCTTCCCTATGCCGTACCCACAGCACCCCTCCCCTTACACACACACACACACACACACACCTCCCACATGCACTTCTGTCCTTAGCAACGACCTCACATATGACCATACACAGCAGTGCCCTCTTGTGCAAAATGAAGGAAGCACACATTGACCAATACAATATTTGCAGAGATTCACTACTTTTGCTAAAAATACCACTATATCCACATATATATGCAATATGCATTAAAGGATTATTTAAAACAGTATGATTGCAGTGGCATATTCTGGTGTTCTCATATTATTCAAAACCTCCGGATGTGGTCTTCAAATGCAGAAATTATCATATACGTGGCTATCCGGTCCTCCAAAAATGTAGCCGATCCTTCAACATTGAAAATTTGCGGGACCGAATGTCCTATGGGATGAAAATCTTTTGCAAGGACTGTTATCTCCACATGTTGTTAACACTGTTTAAGGCTGTGTCTCACCAAAAAAAGTGAGCCTCATGGCACACAGTGTCCAGATTTGTCACAAGCCTAGCTTGGTTAAAAGCCGAATGTGAGTTTCAGAGGAAATTCGGCTTATAATAAAAGTATTTGAAATTGGTTTTCACCATATTCCTATTATTATATCGAAACCTTGCCTGTAGGCCAAATAGTGGTTTGGGGCTAAACTTCGGCTTATATCATATAAAAAAAGTTGGCTTTGATATAATCAATGTTTTACGGTACTGTTAAGACTACATGGGATATTTCATATTGAGGCACCTCACTGAGTTCGTCCTGATGAGCATACGGCACTGTACTATCGTTCCCAAATCCTTCTGAAGGAAGGCTTTGGTAACAGCCACATGACCTTGAACTTGAGATTTTGCTGGGTTTGGGCAGTCCCTGCGGTTAGCTTGCAACCAGCGAACAGGAAGGGGAAATGGAACCAGAAAGTATAATAGTGGGTTTGCCGGTTGTCGCGCATGCGCGTTTTGCGAGGGACTTCCGGCCAGCTAGCGCAGATGTCAGCAGTGTGTTACTCACTCTATTCTACTCCTATATTTTTGCAGTATTTGGACAGAAATGGAGGAGTAAAGAATATGACAGTTTATGAAACTTATTCTTCAATATCCAGAGAACCTTTGATTGGCTGGAATCTTATAAAATATGTTGAAATATTTACAGGTTGCCTAGGCCTACTTCTCTAGGGCTAGGCTAGCCCCTGCGGCCTACACTGTGGCTGTACTGGAGTTTTAGTCCCAGTATCCCTTTATTATTTATCATCTGTTTAAGTTCTCTTTAGTTATTCCATGTACATGAACACCATGAAGGGCTACTTTCATAGAAATTGTAAGAGTACCAGGTTTCTAAAGTTATCCATTCAAGGCTGACACTTCACACTAGCCCACCCTCACTGGCTTCAGTAGCTGTGAATACACATCCCTAGTATAAATGAAACCAATATCTTGGGCACTGATGGGGCAGTAAGGGAATGATCATTTTTTAACAGGGGGGGGGGTTAAAAATTTGGACCCCTTGACCGGGGGGGGGGGGGTAAAAATTTGAGACCCCTGTTTGGGGAGTCAAAAAAATTCCGCCAGTTTTTGAGTTTTAAGTCTGACCCTTGCTAAGACCCTCAAAATACAAATTGCACAATTTTGACCCAAGAACATTTGTTCTGATATAGAAAGCACTAAGAATATGAGATATGGGGTCAAAATACCAATTATTTGTTATACCACTATAGGCCCTATATATCCCCATATAGGGCTGAGGGCTCCGATTTCCTAAGTCAGACCCTCGCTACGACCCTCAAAATACAAATTGAATAATTTTGACACACATACAACTAAGAATCAAAACTATTGGGTTGAACTATTACTTATTGGTTACACCACTTTAGGCCTATGTACCTATAGACTGAGGAGCGAAACGTTTTAACTTATAATATAGGCCTAATATGATTTGGGACATTAGCCCTAAACTTATAGTATAGGCCTATTAAGGGAGTGTTCATTATTAGTTACAAGGGGGTGGTTGGTTGGGGGGGGGCATACATATTTTTGACCCCTCCTGAGGGGGGGGGGCATAAAATATTCTGACCCCTCTACCAGGGGGGGTGTAAACCCACCACACCACCCCCCCCTGTTGTTAAAAAATGATCACTCATAATGATGACATCAGGGTTACCAGAGTTGCGGGTCGGTCTACGAGTCTGACGTTAGGGTCGCGAGAGGTGCAGGTTTTGTCTACGAGTCTGACGTAAGGGTTGCGCGGGGTGCGGGTATGTCTACAAGTCTGACGTTAGGGTTGCGGGAGGTGCAGGTCGGTCTAAGAGTCTGACGTTAGGATTGCGAGAGGTGCGGGTTTGTCTACGAGTCTGACGTAAGAGTTGCGGGGGGTGCGGGTATGTCTACAAGTCTGACGATAGGGTTGCGGGAGGTGCGGGTATGTCTACGAGTCTGACGATAGGGTTGCGGGAGGTGCAGGTCGGTCTATGAGTCTGATGTTAGGGTTGCGAGAGGTGCAGGTTTGTCTATGAGTCTGACGCTAGATTTAGCCCTAAACTTATAAAATAGGCCTAATAATATTCCGGGCAGTAGGACTAGATCTAGCCCTAAACTTATAATATAGGCCTTATCATGTTTAGGGCAGTAGGACTAGATCTAGCCCTAAACTTATAATATAGGCCTAATAATATTCAGGGCAGTAGGAATAGTTCTAGCCCTAAACTTATAATATAGGCCTAATAATATTCAGGGCAGTAGGAATAGTTCTAGCCCTAAACTTATAATATAGGCCTAATAATATTTGGGGCATTAGGCCTAGATTTAGCCCTAAACTTATAATATAGGCCTATTAAGTAAACGTTCATTTATTAGTTACAGGGCGGTTGGTTGGTTGGAGGGTGTAAACATTTTTGAGCCCTCCTGAGGGGGATAGGGCATAACAAATTCTGACCCCACTTGAGGGGGGGGGGGATATAAAATTATGCCCCTTTTTAGCAAAAAAGACCTGCACCTCCCGCAACCCTAGCATCAGACTCGTAGACAAAACCCGCACCTCCCGCAACCCTATCGTCAGACTTGTAGACATACCCGCACCTCCCGCAACCCTAACGTCAGACTCGTAGACAAGCCCGCACCTCTCGCAACCCTAACATCAGACTAGTAGACCGACCTGCACCTCCCGCAACCCTAACTTCAGACTCGTAGACCGCCCCGTAACTCCGGTAACCCTGACGTCATCATTTCGAATGATAATTTTTTAACAACAGGGGGGGGAGTGGTGGGTTTACACACCCCCTGGTAACTAATAATGAACACTCCCTTAATAGGCCTATACTATAAGTTTAGGGCTAAATCAAGGCCTAATGTCCCAAATAATATTAGGCCTTAATTATAAGTTTAAAATTTTCGCTCCTCAGTCTATATAGGTACATAGGCCTATAGTGGTATAACAAATAATTAATATTTCAATCCAATAGTTTTGATTCTTAGATGTATGTATGTAAAAATAAAAGTTTCTGGGTCAAAATTGTTCAATTTGTATTTTCAGGGTCGTAGCGAGGGTCTGACTTAGGAAGTCGGAGCCCCATATGGGGATATATATATAGTGGTATAGCAAATATTGGTATTTTGACCCCATATCTCGGATTCTTAGTGCTTTCTATATCAGAAAAAAAAATTCTTGGGTCAAAATTGTTCAATTTATATTTGAGGGTCGTAGCAAGGGTCGGACTTAAAACTCAAAAACTGGTGGCATTTTTTTGAACCCCCCCCCCCCCAAACAGGGTCTCAAATTTTTACCCCCCCCCCCCCGGTCAAGGGGTCCAAATTTTTAACCCCCCCCCTGTTAAAAAATGATCATTCCCTTACTGCCCCATCAGTGCCCAAGATATTGGTTTCATTTATACTAGGGATGTGTATTCACAGCTACTGAAGCCAGTGAGGGTGGGCTAGTGTGAAGTGTCAGCCTTGAATGGATAACTTAAGAAACCCGGTACTCTTACAATTTCTATGAGAGTAGCCCTTCATGGTGTTCTTATACATGGTCCAAATTGGTTTGCCCCCACCCCCCCCCCCCCATGTTGTTAAAAATTGATCACTCCCTAGCCTAGGGCCTAGCCTACAGCCTCAGACCAGTCTCAGACTCATGAGTTGTCAAGGGCTGTAAAAAAAAACCAAGACTAATTAAAAACATTTTCAGCTAGAACTCGGTTCTTTGCATGTGTGGGAAGAAGTTACAGTAACTGTCACGCAATTATCCCTCCATTTTGACCAATAATACAGCATAAATACAGGGCTGTATTACAGTGGATAAAGCCTTGTTTACAGTCACGCCAGCTGGCCGGAAGTCCCTCGCAACTCGCGCATGCGCGGCAACTGGAAAAGGGTCTATGGTAATACTACCATTATACATTCTGGTTCCTGTCCACTGGTTCAAACCTACTAGCAGGGATTTCCCAAACCCAGCAAAATCCCAAGTTCAAGGTCATGTGGCTGTTACCAGAGCCTTCCTTCGGAAGGATTTGGGAACGAAAATAACGCCACTGCCTCGTACGATACGGCAACCTGTGAATGGCTGTGACAGCGTACACATTAACCCGGGGCGCCTACACATCTACACCCTGACTCCTCATTTCCTGTTTCACCACCTCAATCTACCCACTTCCTGTAGCCGTGGTGTACCCCTGACGTCACTTCCTGTTTGTAGCCTCGTTTTGGTCACTGGAATCCCGCCCAGTCACTTTGTTCCGAGTCGTCGTCAGCGTCGATACCAAGCACACGGATACCTTTCTTCAACAACGGCGTTCCTTTGCCTTTACCTGAAAAAAAAAAACAATAGGATGATTTCTTTTGTAAAAAATTCAGATTCTTAAACTTATACTATAGTTATTCACTCCAGTCACCCCAAAAAAATTGATAGCAGTGCATTACGGCCCTGCTACGGCATCAGGATTACCCTTTTTGTCAATCTTTTTCTATAAAATATCTTCCTTAAATATCCGAAATATTTGCAGGCATCTGAAGCTCTGACATACTTATGTATAATTTATTGACATTTCCCACCTATAACTAGTAGGTTGTGCACGAATGTCTCTTTTTGTACTTTATCTCGTTGTGCATATTATATTTTCTCAGAATTCACAGAATTCACTAGTACGCAAGTCAAATCGCCGGTGTGACTTATAGGAAAGGCCCACAGTCAGGGTCTGGCGTATACACGGGTTTTTGTTACTATGTTTGTATAATACAGTACAAAAGTCACCATTATCAGATTGCTTGGGCGGCTTATAGGATCGGCCGAAAATTGCGGTGCGGCTTGTACGCAAGTTAAGCTTATACGCAAGGTTCTAAGGTACAATATAAATACAGTCACAGTTCACTAGGCAATTTGCGGTAAGTTAAGGTGCCTTACCGAGCACCCTGGCGTGGAATACGAGAGTGAGGCTGCTGCCGGTCCCCTCGTGTCGCGCCTCAGTCAGTATCAGCTCCTCCTTCACCAACTTCTCCTTGTGGGCCTTGAAGTCCACCACCACCTCGTGCCCCTCTCCTGCAAAGACAAGGAATATAACTATAAAAACTCAGCTATTAGCCTAATTTCCCTCTCCTGCAAGGACAAGGAATATCATTTATTTCATGTGGGGAAATGAAGTTACTATGCTAAGTACTAGAATGGCCGTTCTCCACTCCTCCGTGGAGAAACTGATGTTTATTCTCTCTGGGGGTTTCTCCATGATGACGTCACTCAAATAGTTATGAAACCTATCTTTAAATATGTTTTCTAAGTAGAATTTATCAATACTTACATGAAATAAATACAGAGATCCACTCAAATCAGTTTGAATGACAGGTTTCTCTACTTATTGTACCTTGGATCATATCACACTCTTTGATTGATTGATTGATTGATTGATTGATTGATAGATTGATTTGTTTAACGTCCAGATGTACATCAAGTGCCTCACGGAACATATCTCAAATTGGCAAGGAGTCAGCTAAAATAGTGGTAGTCTGCCTTGCAGTAGTGGGACAGATATTTATATGCTGCTTGCCCAATACAGCAGTGACCGCATCTATGGATGATTAAATCTATGAAATGAATGACCGCATCTATGAGGTAAAACCTCCTTGATAATTGGAACTTTTTATGGGAAATGAGCCCCAATTAAGTCAGGTATTGGTAAGATCTCAATCTATTTTGTGATTTTTAACTGTGTTGAATTCAAAGAAAATGCTTTCAGCATTCTATCCAGCACTTGATTACACCAACATGGTGGTGCCATCTGTAGTCATAGACTAGGTACTAGTGGACTGTGTTGGTGAGTTGAGCAATAGAAGTCTTCCAGGCTACGTGCTACTTAGTGCTGCCACCTGATGTCTTAATCAACACTAAATAAGGCCCCAAAAAGGTTTCTTTCAGGTGTCCCGACCGACCCTATCAAAAACAGGGCCGACCCTGCGTTTTTTTCATGCAATAGTGAAGAAAATTCCGCATTTTTACCTTTGTTGGGTCAATTTTAGGGTCTTCGGAGAGAATGGCTAGTAGTTTCATGTTAAAAAGAAAAAGTTTCAAAAAAAAAGAGAAAGGATCCGACCTACCGACCCTACATATTCTGCCCATGTTACCTGTAAACAAACCTTTCTCTTTTTTGGTCTAATTAAACCCCACTGGAATACAAATATTAGTTGGAATCGAATTCTTGTATTACACATGTCAGACTCACTTGCCAGAATAAATGGCAGAGTGAAAGGGTTATACAACCATCTGAGATACAAATGAAGAACATGGAGGTTTGAGTATGCCAAGTGGTATATCAGCTTTAAGTAGACAGCAGGTGTGTACAGGATCCACCACTCAGAGCACTCTCCCAGCACAGTTTCAGATAAGACCAAAAGCCTCAGACTTCAGGAAATCTTTTGTGGAAGAAGTGTGAGAAATTAGGGCTAAGTCATGTCATGCAAGGAAGAGCAAGATGTGATTAGGTTTGAGTGTAGGTCACGCTCGTCGTGCTCACCTAGATCAGAGACCACAGTGGTAGGGAAACGCTCGTCGTGCTCCTGGGTGTTAGAGACCAACCAGGGTTACCACAGAAGGGGTGAAAACGGTACAACTTGTCTGATAAAAAGTTGTCCAATACTTTTGATATCCTAAACGATTGTTCCTAATACATGCTTCACTTTTTTGATTTAATTCATAGTTTTATAAATACATGTTTTAAAAGCATGGCGTAGATAAGTTTTCAGGGTGATCTGCTGCGATTTGGCAGGGAAGGAAATAGTGCTGGTACAAACGGATGGAAGAATCTGCTGGGAGATTGCACTCGGAGCACTGAGAAGGGGTCACGTGACCTACCTCTATCTCATATAGTGAGGCTGTTAACCCTTTAAAGATGAATGTCACTAATAGATGACATTTGTCATCATGATGCACCAATGCAGCCCCGGCGAGTAACTTGCCGATGCTGCATTGATGCATCATGCCGACCCTTTGGGATTGTCTCAACCTCATAAGGTTGGCATGATGCTTGAATGCAGCCCTGGTGTGTTACTCACCAGGGCTGCATGCATGCATCATGACGACCAAGGGCATGATGCATTAAGGAATGATGCCGTCCTTAAAGGATTAAGGAGGTCTCTGGGTGAGCTGCCGTAGACAGATGGTACAGACAGCTTAATTGGCTGATGCTGTAGTTCTCCCCAAAGGCCGTCTGTAAGGAGCTCTATGATTGGTCAGAATCACCACTTCCTGATCCGTGGGAGTCAATGACCTTCAACGCTAAGATATATCAGTACAACAAGGTCAAGAGGAATTTATTTTTAAATAGTTTGGCGAAATATCAAGTCGGGTAGGCTTAAGCACTGAGCCTCGTATTTCGCAAAAGGTGAATAACCAGCCCCCATATTTCCTCAAACCTCCGTATTTCGCCAAAACTTTACTTCCGGTATAGCGTAAGGATTCTCAAAAGGTCAAAGGTCAAAGGGCACAGTTAAAATCTCCCTACTGACGACATCTCAAACCTGTCCGAGATAGGCTATTTCAATTGGTGGAGGTCCTTCCGTCAGCGTTGTCGAGATGCAGCTCGACCGTTAGACGCCTGAGACGTTACCCCAGGTACACAAGCCACAGGCTACCTCAGGTACACAATAAAATATCAGCCAATCAGGAGTCACCTGCTGCTGCAGCAGCAGATGCATCTGCTATGTTGGGTTTGTTTGGCGCTGCTGTGTACCTGAGGTACAGTAGACTACTAGTGGGCCTAACTGAGTAATTACACTAAGTTACAGAAACTACAACTCAAGTATTCATTCTGTACCTCAGGTACACAGTGGGCATCCTATCTACTGTACCTCAGGTACGCAGTGGTCACCTTAGTGTACCTCAGGTACACAGTGGGCATGCTAGCTACCGTACCTCAGGTAGACAGTGGTTGTACTGTACCTGAGGTACACAGTGTCCTACTGTACCACAGGTACACAGTGATCATTCTATGTGTACCTGAGGTACACATTGTAACCCTACTCTACCTTAGGTACACATCCCTACTGTACCCCAGGCTTATAAAGGGTTTCAACGAAATACGGGGCCTTGAAATGTCAATCTGTTGGGGAAATACAGAACTTAAACAAATCCTGTATACGTATTTATACAAATTACCCCGGAAACCCTTGGTTATAAGCCTACCTTATTTATAAGTGGAATATGAATACAAAATTTGGCTTATAATGAAAGTGTTTGAAATTTGTTTTCATTACATTCCTTTACATCAAAACCTCGCCAATAAACCGAGTGGTAGTTTTGGGGTTTAAATTTGGCGTATAGCAAAATAAAATGCCAAAGAAATTTGGCTTATAACCAGGGCAAACTGCAAAGTTTAGTCGACGGTAATATCTAAAATGCTCAAAATCAATGGTTCAAAGACACACATGCTTACTGTATTCAACGTAATTAGCACAGGTCACTTTGCAATATCTAATACACTGCTAATTCATCCTACCGCTGAACCATCACTTTAAAATATTCTGTATTTAATACCGGCCATTATATGATTGACTCATTTAATCAATCTTTACTCCTACTTTGGCTGACATCAATTTTTTAAAGTGTTTTTTATTGAGTCAAATTGGTCTTCCGACCACACCTAGCATGTACACCCAGCATGCTAGTTCATTTCCCAACCTTTCTGACCAGACTACATGTCCAGGGTTGACAATATGACTGGCGTTGTCGCTTAAAGCACTCATATACCAAAGTCAAACACTGCTGGACTATAATAGATGGGTCAAGGGCCATTCTAGTGAGGGTCAGGCTATGCTGGACCTTCATCTAGAGCCTCTACTCACCCAGAATTGCTTGAGAGTCTAGCCATGCTGGATCCTCATGCTAGAGTCTGGCAATGTTGGATTCTGAGAAGAGCCTCTTTCAGCCTGCAAGAGTCCAGCACTGTCAGACTCTAGCATGAGGATCCACCATGGCCAGGCCCTCAAGCAATTCTGAGTAAGTAGAGGCTCTAGGTGAAGGTGCAGCATAGCATTCACCCTCACTGAAATGGCCCTTCACCCATCTATTATAGTCCAGCAGTACCTGAACCTTGTATGAGAGTGCTATTGGCGACATTGGCTGACGCTCATATTTGCCCGGGGTTGGCTTATAGCCAAGGTAGGCTTATAACCAACGTTTTACTGTAGTGTTAGGCCATAGGTTAATGGCTGTTAGTGTGACTACAGGCTGAGGGAGCTTAACCCTTTAAGGACGGCATGATGCCTTAATGCATTATGCCCTTGGTCGTCATGATCCATGAATGCAGCCCTGGCGAGTAACTCGCCAGTGCTGCATTCATGCATCATGCCGACCTTATGAGGTTGAGACACTCCCGAAGGGTCAGCATGATGGTCCAATGTAGCCCCGGCGAGTTACTCGCTGGGGCTGCATTGGTGCATCATGACGACAAATGTCTTCTTTTAGCGACATCTGTTAAAGGGTTAATATCATCATGTCACAGATAGAACACATATCATGGTAGGGACATTACTACATCACAAATACTGGACACCCTAGACAGGGTCAGCCAAGGTCACACACAGAAAACAGGGATTTTCCATTACCCATGTATGTTCTGGTCATCCATGAAAAATAACCATTCAATAGGTTTGCTTTGATACTCCAAGGATGACCCTGTAAGGAATATTGACACATTTGACCATCAACTGGCGGTGGGGGGTATCTAGGCATTTAATGCCCCAGCCCCAATAGTGGAGGATAAATACAGATCTGAGGTACATGTTGTGTACCAAGGTATGTCAGGATCCACCATCTCAAGTCCAGACATTGACTTATCATTCTCAACATGTTCTTGGTTGGTAGTGGGGGGGGGGGGGGGGGGGTCCGGGTCATCATAGACTTAGCCTATTTTGACCAGATCTCACTCATCCCCTCCAGAAATCCTGAATCCATTGCGACCCCCCTACTTTCAAATGGTTCTGCAGGATACAATATTGGTTCTATTTATATCAGTATTTACTTTTAGTATTGGGCCCATAATTAAACAGAATAGTGCACTATCCATGGACAACATGTGATTGTTCACCATTGCCTAAATGATATATTATTATTACAGTCCTTTCAACATCTTTAGCTAGAATTTAGAATTTGGTCGAAATCGGATATGGCAACTTTAAGATTATGCAGGATACATAATATCCTCGCACCATGATGGGGGTAGACCCCTATATTCGACAGGGTGACATGTGCCTCTACATGGGTAAAAATCGACACGGGCGACACGGCCCTTTTAGGCCATTTTAAAAATCGACGGACACAGGAAAATTAGGGATAAAAATCGACCCACAGGTTTTTTTCTCTAAGTTCTTATATGCCTAAAAATCGACACAATGACACGGCCTTTGCTAAAAATCGACACGGCGACACGGTCAATATGTTGAGGACCCATGTAGAGGCACTGACATGGCCTTTTCTTAAAATCGACATGCGACATGAGGCCTAGTGACATATGAAATAAGGCTTGAAAAGTTATTAACAGGCGACATGGCCATTTCTTAGAATCAACATGGGACAAGTGTATTATTTAGTGAAATAGACATGTGACATGGCTATTTCTTAAAATCAACATGCAACATGGGGATCCCCCTTCTATACCCCACCATGGTGAGAATGTAACTGCGAGGCAAGTGCACCCTTGACCCTATTCCTGCAGTCTTAGTGATAAGGGTGCTCACAGGGAGGGAAGACTTCTTCACATCAATGTGCCCTAAGGGAGTGATCATATGGGGGGGGGGGGGTGTACAACTACTAAGTGTATCAATCCTGCTAACTGTAGTAACTATACTTAGCAGTCAACCATCCAACTGCTAACTGTATCAAAAGACTGCTAAGTGAATCAATTTCCAGGGATCTTTGTTATAGGGACATCCAACTGCTATCTGTATCAATAAATGCTATCTGTATCATAATAGGAATATAGTGTAACATGCCAGAAATATGTTTCTTGGGTCATGGAATTAATATATTGGGTCAAAATTGCAATTTTGTGAGTTATAAAATTGATTTTCAGCGTAAAAGTTGTACCTTCTACAAAATCCAAAGACAGAGTCATGAACTCATAAAATAAAACACGTGGTTGGTTTTTTATTTGATTCCTATGTGTTGATCTAGTAGCCCCCCCCCCCCCCCAATGCATTTTTGCCAAAATTCTAGATCAGTCTCGCATCCACATGACTTGGGACTGGTGATGTTGGGTCAGCGGCTGCTGTTTCGATGTTTAGCTTAGGTGAGTGGGGCTCCTTATGTCTACCCGCACACATCCTTTCCACTAATCAGTCCTCAGGCCCAGTTGCGTCAACCATCTCTCCATGTTAGTACCAGCTGTTATCATGATATCCCGTCAAACTACCAACTCCCTAGAGTAGAGCCCCACACCGCAGGTCATGGAAGCACTATTTGGAGAGCCTTTGTGCTGGACTGAGATAGCTACCATACATTTTTACCAACTGTTAAGTGTATCAATGTCCTTAACTGTATCAATAAAACTTGATAAACTTAGCAGTTTTTTGATACACTTAGTAGTTGGATGGCCAAATGCTAAGTGTAGTTACTACAGTTAGCAGGGTTGATACACTTAGCAATTGTACAGGGGGGTGTTTAAAAAATGTCGACCCCTCTTGGGGGGGGGTAGAAAAATTCACCTGTTTTGAGCAAAAAAGCCTGTCCGCTATAATGTTTCAAACGGCCCGCGCAAACAGATTTTCAACCCATGGGGGTAAACCATTTCAAGCGTTCCACGTGAAAACCCCACCATCCCCCTGTTATCAAAAAATGATCACTCTATGAGAGTGCCCTCAGGATGGGAAGTATGTTCACAGGCCCTAAGTACATGCTTCTAACACAGTCTGACAAGTCAAAGGGATCCTCCAAGGAGACTGGACATCCTAGACTGTGAGGTGTACTCATAAATCTGTTCTGTATCACATGTCTAATTGGTCTGAGGGGTGTTCTAATCCTCTGTATTATTATTAAATGCTTTTGGTTAAATACGGGATCCCATAGACTTAAAGCAGCAGTCCTGTATCAGTCCACTTCCGGTAAAAGTCCCTCGTATCAAGGTTATTTGAAAATCTTGTATCAGCTTGCTTCCGGCCTTAGCACTGGTGTATGGATATGTAGTCATTGTTGATGTTTTGATTGAACCTGTGTGACTGAGGGGGGGGGGGGTGAGCCACAGGGCAGGGGGCAGGGAAGGGTGGTACACTACGCCCGGGGGGGGGGGCACTCCCTATCTTTTCTGTAGTCACTATGTGCGAACATCACCCTTAAATTGGTACCCTTATCAAGGGGCGAAATTTTTAAAAAGCATACCCTTTTCAAGGTAAACTTACCAGAAAAACGGACCCTAATCATGAATGACCCTGAAAAATATACCCTAATCACAGGGTGACCCTGAGAAAATATCTGAATCAAGGGTGCCCAAGAAATATTGTAGAAAAATAAAGTAAAAAATACCTTTTAAAAAGCCATGAGGGTCTGCAAATGTACCCCTTTCTCCCCAAATTTGCTTAAAAAGCACCCCTTATCAAGGACCCTCGCGGGTCCGTGCCTAGGACCCACAAACGGACCCTTTCCTTTGGAATCATGTTCACACATAATCAGTAATGCTGAGGGAGTGCCCCCCCCCCCCCCCCGGGCCACTACGACAGTTTTTAGTGGGAGCAGTGGGAGGTGTGTGTGTGTGGCGGGGGGGGGGGGTGGTGTGTCGCGGAGCCTCAAGCTCAAAAGGCCATGCACCTAGACTCGGCATTAGCGCTATTACGTAAGCAGTGCAGCGTGCTCCAACTATAGTTGGGAACACAGCTTGTCACGAGGCTGCACACACGGTAAAATTAAGGTAAATCTCAATTATTTGAAGGGAATTTGATAGGCAAGAACTAGTTTAATTGTGTGCCTTTATGATGAATTAACACATTTGAATCGAACATCAAGCCTAAATTGTAGATATAAAAGGTATATAGATGACAAGAGGTGTGGAACTATTTTTCTCTGAGTAGTAGGAAAACCGGATGGTGATCATCTGGTACAATCGTGTCAGTAAACAGACTTAGACTGTCTAATTTCTCCCGCAATATGCATTTAATAATAAGTACAGGATTGGTAAAACTGACTTTGGGGCATCCGTATCAGGTATCAATTGTTAAGTATCAGGCATCGGCCCTATAAGGGCCTGCAGCCTGATACTTAAAGGGCGGCTAGCACCGTGCCTAGCAAAGACGGGTACCTGCCCTCTGAGTTCTTACTAAACATACAGCAACCAGCAGCACCAATTGACCAATCAGGGCGCCGCTATCGAGGTCACGTGACTTGCTAAGACTGGCAGTCTTAGCGGTGCTAGCCGCCCTTTAACAATTGATACCAGATACGGATGCCTCAAAGTCAGTTTAGCCAATCCTGTCTACGTATAGGGCTAGCTCTCTATCTACATCTATGAGAGTTTCAATTTGTATCGATTTGGTATATGACTTAGCCATATAGTGCAATGCTTCCTTCTGATATTTATTATGCCTGAGCCCAAATGGCTTACCCATTAAGGACAGCATGATGCCTCAAGGATCATGTGCATTTGTTGTCATGATGCACCAACGCAGGGTCAACAAGCAACTGACTGGCACTGCATTGATGCATCACACAGACCCTTCATGAGTGTATCAACCCTGCCGGACTGACATGATACATCAATGCAGCACCCACATGTCACACTCCTGGATTGATATATAGACCACCAAGGCATAGTGCACTGTGCTGCCATTTAAGCATTAACGATTAAGTATCTCAGTGTAACGGTCGTGGAAAAGGAGAAAGTGGGATTCGAATCCACAACCTCTAGACGCATGGGCCAATGCTCTACCACTGAGCTACATCCCCATCCGACAACTTAACCACACCATACGTTACGTTAACAGTATTAATGGGAGCTAGTTTGGGTCTGAGATATCATGGTGCAACTTTTCTAAAGTATCAGTCTGAGGCCTCATAGGCCGATGACTGATACTTTAAAAAGTCAATCCATGATATCTCAGACCCAAACTAACTCCTATCAATACTGTACTTATTATTAAATGATTTTTGGCTGGGAAATAAGACATTTTGTGTGTGTTTGCTCACTGGATTGAAGCAGATGATGGCCATAGCACCTCTTGTCTTCTGACTACACAGGAGAAAAAAAGAGTCCCTCCTCTCGACATCTATATTCCCTTTATTTACACAAGTTGGCCTTGCTGTTCGATTCAAATGTGTTAATTATTGAAAAGGTAAGAAAGGTAAACCATAAACTACTTGGAATTACCAAAATATAACACTGTTTTTTCGAGGATTTAATCACGCCACTATGCCTAAAATTGTGTAACCAACCTTCAACAACAATGCTCTAGGTGACTACTCAGGCGCAGGCTACTACCCCCCCCCCCCCCAACCTGTTTGTCAGTGTGGTGTGAGTGTGTGTGTGTGTTGGGGGGGGGGGGGGGGTTACGCGTGTGGTGCAGCCAGGCCAGCACCCAGTCCACGAACCTCGTGCTCAACAGGCCGTGCACCCCGGTCCCTGCAAGCTGTATGGTACTTGGAGCTGGGGGGGGGGGGCAGTAGGCTGTCCAGGTCTACCTAGTTACCCCAACCCTCACTGTAGGATCAATCAAAACATCAACAATGGGTATATATATTCATACACCAGTGCTAAGGCCGGAAGCCTTCTGATACAAGAATTTCAAATAACTCTGATACAGGGTCTATTAACCGGAAGTGGACTGATACAGAATTACTGGTGTAAGTGAATGGCGTTCTATATTTGACAAAACACATTTAATAATAATGGATTGGTATGGCACATATATATATATAGTGGTGTAGGATTATCCAAGTGATACCTCCCTGTGGGTTTATCACCATGGTGCGAGTAATCTGAGCCCATACATCAGTAACAAAGTATTGCAATGTTGGCGTTAAAGTAGCTGCCACCTCTAGCTGTGTGCCCCACCCCGCCACCCCTTCTTAAGTACACAAGGACTGATAGAAGGGGGCCATGAGGTGCATAGAGCTTCAGTGGTAACCCTTACAGAGGGCATCATGCCTTAATGCATCATGCCCTTGGTCGTCATTATGCTTAAATGCAGGCCTGGCGAGTAACTCACCAGCGCTGCATTCAAGCATCATGCCGACCCTATGGGGTTGAGACACTCCCGAAGGGTCAGCATGATGCACCAATGCATCACTGGGGAACTACTCGCCAGGGCTGCATTGGTGCATCTTGACGACAACTGCTATTTTTTAACAACATGCATTCCTTAAAGTGTTAAGGCTTTCTATGCCCATTGACAACATCAGAGAAGCCTCTCCCTGATCGACAAAAAGTAGGGATACAATTTCAGGCAATTTCCTACTGCAAATAAATGGCAAGCAGACTTGCCAGCATGACCTATCCCTTACCACTATATACTGGATTAGAACAAGATGGCGCTGGTATTGGCAATAGCTATACAGACCCGGGGATGGAGCCTAATACATCTAGGCCCCCCTATGGTTAAAGCCCCCAGAAAAACTGTTTGTTTCAGGTAAGGTAGGTTAGATTAAAAAAATTTAAACATGAATTTATTAGCCAGCCTTTCCGCAAAAAAGTATAAAAATACAAACATTTCTTCACAATTGCATGAAAAACGTAGGGTCGGTCGGGTGACCTGGTGTTTTTTTTATTGGCCTAACCCTTTGAGGGAAGCATAGTGTGCTATGTTTGGTCGGTATGATGCATGAGTTCATGAATCATGCCGACCCTACGGGGTGGATTGCGCAGTGCTCACACACAGAAAAGTGAGAGTCATTGTCGCTAAAACTACCCTCACCTGAGGGTCAGACACTGCCTGACTCTCAGGTGAGGGTAGTTTTAGCGACAATGACTCTCACTTTTCTGTGTGTGCTGCTGGCAGTAGTAACTTGTCGGCATTCATTGGTGCATCATGCCCACTCTATAGCAATGTATCAAACTTGTAGTGTTGGTATGGTCCATGAATGCAGCAATTTACGAGTTAAATATATGTAATCTGCTTGATATCTTAAATTTTGGCTCATTATTTGCTTGCTTCCTATTGCTGATTTAGTTGCTATTAGAACATCTTAGATAAAATGGTTGCTATCTGATTCTTTCAATCGATTTCTCATCTTAAATATCCCCAATCTAGAGGTAGTATATTTGAGAATTCAAGAAGAACAAACATGAATTTCTCATACCAGCAGATGTTCCCTACCCTTTATTCAAACTCAAATTAAACATTGCGCTTACGGTTATTGCTTACCCACACTGTTACTGCTTACCAATATTGGACTTACAGCCTGCCACATATTGGGACAGTATCATATAGAACAGCACTGTGTGCCTTTGCATGACATGTTATTTTCAAGGAATATTTCATATGCACTTTACCAAAGTTTCTCACTCCTTGAGATTATATTATGGAGAATATCAGAGTGGTTATCATTGGGATTTTCTTGGTGAATTTGAATAGAATATGAATTCCAAAAGCTCAGTTGTCAGTAGCTGGCCTGACTCTAAATCTGAGGGTTTAAAGGTGCAAGCTTCTCTTGAAACTTTTTACGAAAACGTTTCCTAAAATGCACCCTATATTGGTCAATACTCACCAGGAGAAGTTTGTGAGCTGCCTAGATAGAATGTATTAATCTTAAACAGCAATATATGTAAAATAGAGCTTTCAGCTGCAGAATGTATACGTGAAGCAGACAGATGACATGCCATCTTTAAGCTGCAGGGAATGTGAAGCAGACAGATGACATACCATCTTTAAGCTGCAGGGAATGTGAAGCAGACAGATGACATACCATCTTTAAGCTGCAGGGAATGTGAAGCAGACAGCTAACATGCCATCTTTAAGCTGCAGGAAATGTGAAGCAGACAGCTGACATGCCATCTTTAAGCAGCAGGTAATGTGAAGCAGACAGCTGACATGCTATCTTTAAGCTGCAGGGAATGTGAAGCAGACAGCTGACATGCCATCTTTAAGCTGCAGGAAATGTGAAGCAGACAGCTGACATGCCATCTTTAAGCTGCAGGAAATGTGAAGCAGATAGCTGACATACCATCTTTAAACAGCAGGAAATGTGAAGCAGAAAGCTGGCACGCCATCTTTAAGCTGCAGGAAATGTGAAGCAGACAGCTGACACGCCATCTTTAAGCTGCAGGAAATGTGAAGCAGATAGCTGACATACCATCTTTAAGCTGCAGGAAATGTGAAGCAGAAAGCTGACATGCCATCTTTAAGCAGCAGGAAATGTGAAGCAGAAAGCTGGCATACCATCTTTAAGCTGCAGGAAATGTGAAGCAGACAGCTGAGATGCCATCTTTAAGCAGCAGGAAATGTGAAGCAGAAAGCTGACATGCCATCTTTAAGCAGCAGGAAATGTGAAGCAGAAAGCTGGCATACCATCTTTAAGCTGCAGGAAATGTGAAGCAGACAGCTGAGATGCCATCTTTAAGCAGCACCGACGGGACAAAAATCACTGTAATTTTGCAAACATCTGGCTGGAGTGGGAAGGAGGTGATGAATGTGGAAGCACTGTTAACAAGTTAACAGGTTTTGCAATACGATCGGGAATCCATGATGTTCCAGATGGGAATGTGTACACTGTGCAGTACATTATATTCTTCTTCCTAGCTGCAAACTCTTTTAAGGACTGCATTCATTGACTGTACACATAGATATTTCCGCGCATATATATTTCCCCGAATAGGCTATGAAGTACACTTTCATGTGTATTTGAATTCGTGAATTTTGGCATATGTTAGTTTAGTAACAGTACCGGATAAATATTTGTGGTGTACATATTTTCACGGATTTTCATTTTCCGTGAAAATCACGAAAATATGTACAGCATGAAATAATATACGTTTACAGTACTTGCATCACAATGACAAAGGGCATTGCACTTTAGGACGCCATGCAGCCTCATTGATCTACTGGATGCAGTCAGAAGAGACTTCTAGGCCAAGGCCACTACATGATTAACAGGCTGGTGATGGAGCATGCACTGATATTCCTAGGCTCCCTATACGACCAATCTCTTAGTCACTAGTACCTAACCTAGTTAGTCATTTTTTGGCTCCCTATACGACCAACCTAGGTAAGTTATTATTGTTAGGTTGGTCAGTACTGAACTGTGTATCATAGTAACTTACAGGTGGCACCAACTAGTGGTATACAAATACAACACACAAATGATGAACCTAGGTTAGCCACTACTGACTGACCCCTCAGTCATTTTTGAATATAACTTTGCCATTGTGACTAACACACATATGACGAACCTAGGACAGTCTGTACTGACTAACCCTTTCAACTTATGGATTTTCAGTGTAGCATGGTTAACCGGGGGCTGCTAAGAGCACCTCTACCATGTAGACCAGGTCAAGAGGCAGGGGGTGATGTATGAGGGCTTGGTGTCAGGGCTGCAGCGTGAGCTCTTAGAGATGTCATGGAGAATGGGGCATGGGGAGGGAGCCCTATCATACACATCTACATTAATAACCCCTTAATGGCCACATAGTGCTCTAATGTGCCATGCTCTTTGTCTTCATGATACATGAATGCAGCCCTGACGAGTAATTGACCAGTGCCGCATTCATGCTTCATGCCAATCCTACGGAGTTGATACACTCATGAAGGGTCAGCATGATGCACTAATGTAGCGTCAGCGAGTTACTCGCCGGGGCTGCATTGGTGCATCATGACAACTGCCATCTTTTAGCGACATGCCGCCCTTAAAGGGTTAGCTGGTTAAAGGGCATAGATGGAAGGTCCCCATGTCGCATGTTGATTTTAAGAGATGACCATGTCGCATGTCAATGTCGCTTAATGATGCTCATGTCCCATGTCGATTTTAAGAGATGGCCATGTCACATGTCACTAATTTTTTAAGCCTCCATGGCCCATGTCACTAGGCCCCATGTCACATGCCCATTTTAAGAAAAGGCCATGTCGCCGTGTTGAATTCAGGGGTCTACCCCCATAGGTTAGTCTGGCACTGCCTGAGGCTGGGTGGGGGTGTATTAGCCTCGTCCACCGCTCGTCATGTGCAGCGCCACCTGTGTACCCTGTATTATATGCTGTATCAGCAGTCATCTACCAGGCCTAAAACAAATCTGTTTAGGGAATTTGATATGCTATGGCCCTACGGCTACCCTAAATGATTTTTGGGCCATCAAAAAAAGAAAGTTGGTAAATTATCTGTTATAAATATATACAGAATGCCCTAGATGATCCTAAAAAAAAAGTAAAAAGACCTACCTACCTACAGAAACGTTTTTGCCCCCCCCCCAAGGGTTGAAAAATATATTTCCCCCTCTTCAAGGGATCGTAATCCCCCCTCCCCCCAAATCCACCACCACCCTGCTATTAAACCTTGAGCACTCCCTCAGGCTGTTTTATTTTGAAAACTTGGTTTACGGATCCGCCTCCGAGATTTTTGGCATTTTGCAAAAGAAAAAAAAGTTTTATTTTATTTTTTTACCTTTCCCCTCCGAGATTTATTTTGAGAATTTTCCCAAAAAAAAGAAGAGTACATGTTGACCAGCAAAAGGTAGAATGAGGCCTTTCAGATTGGGGATATTTCTCAACACACCTTCCTTAAATTACCCAAAAATGATTTTTTTCCCCCCTCTGCCCATTTTTTGATCCGGCTCCTCCAAAAAGTTGGAGCCAAAAGCCCGTAATCCAAGTTATCAAAATAAGGTGGCCTTAGCCTGAATACCCCTACTGCCTGCAGACATGAGAGGCTCTATTTGCCTTGTCCACCATGCATCATACTGAAGCACCACCTCCTCTCATGTCAAGCCGGTCATGTTGGATCTGCTCTTATCAATTAACTCGGAGTACCTCTTTTTGTAAATGTGTCTCCTGTTTCTGTTTTTACCTATGTGGCTTATAAAAAGCTGCCCTCTGCCATTTCTCTGTTGTGTGTGTCTCTCTCAGATTGTAACACTCAAAGGCCAGAGCTCAGAAGGAATTAGTCATGTATTTTATTTTTATATAACTGTCTAGAAATGACAGTTGTTATTCATATATGTATACCGTAAAACCTCGCGTATAAGCCTAACTCGCGTATAAGCCGCACCCCGACTTTGGGCCGATCCTATAAGCCGCATCAGCGATCTGATTCGCGTACTAGCCGCGGCTTATATGCGAGGTTTTACGGTACTTATAATACATATTTAGAAGATAAGATTAAAGATTAAATATTTTGAACTGTCTAGAATGGAGGTGTGAGCAGAGAAGGATATAAAAGAAGTAATGACAGGCCTACTAGGCATCTATTAAGATAAATCTGAAATGTTTACACAGAGAAAAGCAACAGTGTCAAAAGGGAGTCCAGGTTGCCTTTAGAATGACTCCCCTAGAGAGGGGAGTCCAGGTCACCTAAGGGAGCCTAGGTGACTCTCTGGCTGAGTTACCTGGGGAGTCATATAGCTCTCTGGGTCATATGACTCCCCCTTAGGTCAGGCAGAGAGTCAGCTAGGCTCCCTTAGGCGACCTGGACTCCCCTCTCTCTGGACTCCCCTAGAGAGGGGGCCATTCTGGAGGCAACCTGGACTCCCTCTTGACGCCGTTTCTTCTCTCTGTGTACTTCAAGTGAATGTCCGTTTGTCATCACTATGCACGGATGCAGAGTTGGCGAGTAACATTTTCCTACATTTGTGCATCATGCCGACCCTTGTGTATTGAATGTATCAACACCCGTTGGGTTGGCATGATACATTTTTGAGTATCATGGATTTCAAATAAGAATCCTAACTTGTAATCAAAGTTCCTGGTTGAGGTGAGCCGCAGATAAATAAATGAGTTCTACGCTCTCAGGTTAACTTTCCGTTTGACCTTCAGTTTGACCTTCAGTGTGACCTTAGTTTGCCAGACCATGTGGGTGGCTCGCTTGTCACAGTAGACTTAATGTGGCATGCTTTTTACAATTCTTGGCATTTAATGCTTTAAGAATGGCATGCCATTAAAAGATGACATTTGTCGTCATGATCCACTAATGCAGCCCTGGTGAGTAACTCGCCAGTCCTGCATTGGTGCATCATGCCGACCCTTCGGGAGTGTCTCAACCCCATAGGGTCAGTATGATACCTGATAAGAGCACTGGCGAATTACTGACCAGGGCTGCATTCATGCATCATGACGACCAAGGGCATGATGCATTAATGCACTATGCTGTCCTTGAAGGGTTAATGACGACATCGCAGACTGTCTTTCAGATATTTTCAGATATTTTCTTGAGATCAACAGAGCGTTGAAGTAGGGGGGGGGGGGCGATTTCAGGAACAGGGATTTAAGTAGCAACCTGAAAGACTGAATTTAGGCTGTTTTTTCACTATTTTTTCATTCAGACCCCCCGTCTATCACAAGTCAGTCAAACATGGCACCCGTTCAAAGACGTTCACATTGGCCCTCATCTCGTGAGACACAGCTATAATTATATGCAAGGTGTTACAGTAAGATGAAGTAAGGGAACTCCTTATTAGTAATGTGAAACAGCGATGGGGAGAGAAATCCCAATAACCTCGGCCATACATCATCAGTACCTGACAGCTTATGGTGCCGGCTTAATTAGTGCCATAATGAGCAGCGTCAGGTGCTACTGCTGTCGCATTAACCCTTTAACGACAGCACAGTGCTTACACCCTTTAACCAGTCTATACAAAATCCTGCTGGACATGAGCTATAGCCGGCAAAAAGTCTGCCGGTCCTGCAGAAAGGCTGCTACTGCCAGCCCAAATGGTTGTAGTCTAGAGATCCTTGCCAACATGCCATTTTTTACGGCTTGTAAATCAGACCATTATTAAGGTTTCTACAGTGTAGAACAAAAAGCTTGAATATTTTCTGTAATGTTCTTCAGCAATTTAGATATTAAAAGGATGCATATTATTGTAACATACAGTACAAACACTTGCTTTATATATTATCTTCAATTAACAAGATTGTACACCAATACCTAGGCCTTAAAAAAATAAAGTTGGGCCTGCAAAAAGATATTTCTGCGGGACCGAATGTCCTGCATGGTGAAAAAGTTTTCATATAGACTGTTTAAGCTCCACCACTGATCTGACTCACATACAAACTGCGGCTTATACTAGGGATGTCATTGGTATCACAGGTATCGATACATCGCTATTTTTTATGTATCTGATAACCGAATCGACAATCCCTGGGTATCGATATGCCGCCATCTTAAAAAAATATACCGGTAGAATAATTTGATTTAAATTTATCATTTTTTAAATATAAAATTTTCAAATATTTACATTAGAGGCATAGCTATATAGAAAGAGTCACGGACCACGATCCTATCCTACTCTGTATATCTTTTCTTAGTTATTTCAAGAGACAAATTATTTTTTTCGGGTTAAACCTTTCTCTTTTTCTTATATACCTAATGACTGATGTATTATCTATATCGATACGAAAATAGTGAATAACTGATAACCTATAAAATTCGATACCAATGACATCCCTAGCTTATACATGAGGTTCCACAGTAATATGGGTGGGAGCCTACAGGGTGGCATGCAGACCCTGTCTAGACTGGTGTTGTATAATATGTTATATGGGTGGCAGTCTATGCATAAAGGACGCTAGGATTACTAATCCACACCTGCAGATTGCCCAGACAAATAGCACATGGAGGAAGGAGTCAGCCTATAGACTAGTTCCAATCCCAAAGGTATCGCTTAGGGACCAGAAATTGGGGGTCGATGGCTAAATTTGACACGACAACACGGCCATTTCTTAAAATTGACATGCAACATGAGGCCTAGTGACATGTGGTATGAGGTTTGAAATAATAGTGACAGGGGACGTGAGCAATTCTTAAAAATCGACATGTGACATGGGGATTATTAAGCGACATCGACATGCGACATGGCTATTTCTTAAAATCAACATGGGACATAGGGACCCCCCCTCCCCATCTACACCCCCAGTAACCGTTACAATGCTGCACGGTTACTGGTCCTAAAGCGGAGCAGCGGGATTGGGACTAGTCTAGAGTCGCCCCTTCATCATTTAGAGACATACATGGCTGCCTACACTAACATTAGACAGCCAGAGCATCCATTATGTTATCTCTCATGAATTACCACAACCAGGAATCCATTTCACATGGAGTAAGCCCCAAAACAGGGTCGACCATAGGATTAAATAGATGTTCCGGTAATTTTCCTCATGATATCTAACCTTTTTTTAAAAATAGATTTTGGGCAAAATTAGTTTTCGATTGATTTTCTACTTATTTTCTTATGTATTTAGAGGTCGACCCTGTGATCTGCGAATCAGCACTGCAATCCAAGAGTCAATATTGCGATCTGCGATTCGAGATTATTAACCGAAATATAGATAATTTCTTGGTAGAATTTAACAAAGAAGAAGAATTCCAACAACCGATCCTAAGTGTCAGACGAAATTGCCTTTTTTCCCCTTTTTTACTGCATGGTAAGGATGTATAAGGCTGTGTCTCACGAGTTCTGGCCAATGTGAACGTCTTTGACTGGGTGCCAGCTTTGACCGGCTGCCACATCATGCTAAGCCTCAAGTCAACTCTTTACTATAATAAATATAGGTTTCCTGAACCATAAAATGGTTCTGCATGTTGATAATAACTTGAAACCACATTTTTAAAAGAAATTCAGATATTCGCTGCCCGCCATCATTAAAAATTAAAAATGGCTGCCACTAAGGTAGGCCTACTCATAAATTATAAATTTGAATTCCCTGATCTCAGAAATACATATAGCACTTGAAATTGTGATATCTATGTTGATTATAGTGGGTGTAGAATCTTTTTTATTAAATGGGAGACAAAATTAATATTATTTTTGCTTTTACCAGAATAACAGAAAATGTGTGTAATCAATGGGCATTTCCATATACACATGTAATAGCCTGCACGAGAGATCACAACCACATCACTTTTCATGGTTCCTAGGGTCCCATCAACATTAAAAAACATGCTGTAGCTTAAATCATTCGAATTGAATCACATTTGATGGCCCTGCTGCTGCCCCCCTATTTGACAAGGTCTTCATGGTAGCTATGTTCCTTTTTAAAACGCTTAATACAAGACCAGCGCTTATTCAAACCCGAAAATTAAATGCCGTTTGACAAGGAAAATTTGTTCTTTATAAGCAATGTTCCTTATAAGCAATACTAAATATAGAAATGGGAAATTTTGGCAATGGAAACATTATAACACAAAGTTCCTTGATCAGTCCTCCTTGTAACGAGATTTCCATGTACATTTTATTTGTGATCATTTATGGCCAAATCAGGATAGATACATAGTTTTACACAGTATACATACATATTTCAGCTTTAGAAGCAGAAATGAATTCTTCTCGTTCAGAAAAGTCCAACATGTGACTGGTCATTCAGACCTACTTCACTTGTCAATCTGCTAGACCGGTGGCATTTTAGACGGACATTGCCGATGTCCTGCATGTATTCGCAACGACTAGTATTTCAGTACTATGCTGTCACACTAGACTTTGCTGATCTGATTGATATCACAATCACAACATTGAAAGCAAGCCATACAGACCTTACGGGGCGGTAAATCATGGCGGGATAGCATCATCTGCACCCATACCATATTGTTCAGTCAGTGTTGAACAAACCCCAGATAATTCCCAACCCAACCCAGCCCCCACCCCCACCTCATCTGATGCCCATCACCCTATAGTAATGATGTCCCCTGTCTGTCAATAAGGTCCATATGGTTGCCATGGTTACCAGTAATAGGATCATGGAGCCCTCCCCAGGTAAGGAGATAACAGTACCCCCCCCCCCACACACACACATACACACACAGATCAAGTGCTACAGGCTATACCTCATACCTTCAATGGAGGCGCGTTGTTCAAATAGCTGGTACCACATGACTATTCACCTATATAGACTCCACAGCATTGACCTACATGTACATCATATTTCACGAGTTGAAGCTGGGGGGGGGGGGGGGGGGGCATGGAGTACAGAGTTTCCCATATGCTACGGGGGTCTTAGCATAGTGAAGGCCGAACCACCATACATGTAATAAATACCTATACACAGGAGACGCGTAGTTCAAATAGCCAGGTGATGCTGGTAGCATAGGGATGATTCAGTTTTTTCAAGATGGTGTAGCCTGAGATGGCTAGGAGTACACCCCCCGCCCCCCCACACACACAACCTAGGCCTACCACATACCTTCAATAGAAACACGTTGTTCAAATAGCCAGTGTGATGCTGGGGTAGGTTATGGGCAAGTGAGATGTATACATGTAAGCTGGAGCTTGCTGGAAAGCCTTTTATTAGGGTACAGACGCACCCCCCCCCCACTCCCACACACATAAACACACTGGTACAGCCTACCATTATACCTACACTGGAGACACGTTGTTCAAATAGCTAGGTGATGCTGGTAGCTTAGGGACGAGTCAGTTATTTCAAGATTGTAGAACGTGCTGGATTTTCTAATGAAAACCTTTATTTTCGACAAGCTTTAAAATTAGTAACCCCCCTTTTGATGCTTGGTTTTGCGGATATCATGCTGTGGAGCCAATCACGAGCCTCAGCTGTCCAGCAAATCAGGGTTCTAGCTGTCCAGCCCATCAGTGGATCCAGATTCTGAACCAATCAGGGGGTTTGGCTGCTGAGCCAATCAGGGGGTCTAGCTGTCCAGCCAATTAGGGGGTCTAGCTGTCCAGCCAATCAGGGGGTCCAGCTGTCCAGCCAATCTGGGGGTCTAGCTGTCCAGCCAATCAGGGGGTCCAGCTGTCCTGCCAATCAGGGGGTCCAGCTGTCCAGCCAATCAGGGGGTCTAGCTGTCCAGCCAATCAGGGGGTCCAGCTGTCCAGCCAATCAGGGGGTCCAGCTGCTGAGCCAATCAGGGGGTCTAGCTGTCCAGCCAATCAGGGGGTCCAGCTGTCCAGCCAATCAGGGGGTCCAGCTGCTGAGCCAATCAGGGGGTCTAGCTGTCCAGCCAATCAGGGGGTCCAGCTGCTGAGCCAATCAGGGGTTCTAGCTGTCCAGCCAATCAGGGGGTCCAGCTGCTGAGCCAATCAGGGGGTCTAGCTGTCCAGCCAATCAGGGGGTCTAGCTGTCCAGCCAACCAGGGGGTCCAGCTGTCCAGCCAATCAGGGGGTCTAGCTGTCCAGCCAATCAGGGGGTCCAGCTGTCCAGCCAATCAGGGGGTCCAGCTGCTGAGCCAATCAGGGGGTCCAGCTGCTGAGCCAATCAGGGGGTCCAGCTGTCCAGCCAATCAGGGGGTCCAGCTGCTGAGCCAATCAGGGGTCTAGCTGTCCAGCCAATCGGGGGGTCCAGCTGCTGAGCCAATCAGGGGGTCCAGCTGCTGAGCCAATCAGGGGTCTAGCTGTCCAGCCAATCAGGGGGTCTAGCTGTCCAGCCAATCAGGGGGTCTAGCTGTCCAGCCAATCAGGGGGTCTAGCTGTCCAGCCAATCAGGGGGTCTAGCTGTCCAGCCAATCAGGGGGTCTAGCTGTCCAGCCAATCAGGGGGTCTAGCTGTCCAGCCAATCAGGGGGTCTAGCTGTCCAGCCAATCAGGGGGTCTAGCTGTCCAGCCAATCAGGGGGTCTAGCTGTCCAGCCAATCAGGGGGTCTAGCTGTCCAGCCAATCAGGGGGTCTAGCTGTCCAGCCAATCAGGGGGTCTAGCTGTCCAGCCAATCAGGGGGTCTAGCTGTCCAGCCAATCAGTGGATCCAAATTCTAAACTAATCAGGGCCCAGCTGCACAGCCGCATACTTCTACATGAGAAGTTATGGTAGCAGCATTATATAGACCAATGCATAAAGCTTTTCAGAAAAGTTTTTGACAAAGTTTTTGTACATTTCTGAAGGGTAACCGACCGATACATAGATATGAGACCCTCAAAACCCTGCATTATAATATACAGTTTTTGAAAGATAACTGTCCTGTGAATCTCCTCATATGAGATGTTCAAAAACATGCTGTAGCCATTGCAGACAACGTTATGAGGATTCTGCTAAAACCAACGTTATGGGGATTCTGCTAAAACCAACGTTGTTAGGATTCTTTATCATGAAGGGGTTACCCTTTCTTGATGCATGGGTCTATAACTCAAGAGCTCAGACTTCAAGAAGAGTTAATTGCTGACACAGGAGGAAACAGAGATGGGAGAGAGGGAGGTAAGCAGGGGGCAGTGGCAGGGAGACATTCAGAGTACCAAGTACCCCGTTCAGCGTACACTGAAAATCCATAGATTGAAAGGGTTAGTCAGTTCAGACTATCCTAGGTTGGTCATATGAGTGTTAGTCATAATGGCAAAGTTATATTCAAAAATGACTGAGGGGTCAGTCAGTAGTGGCTAACCTAGGTTCATCATTGGTGTGTTGTATTTGTATACCACTAGTTGGGGCCACCTGTCATGACCACTCGGTGGCTCCCCCTGGAAATAAAAAGACTAAGGTGGGTTGGTCAGTCCTGACCAACCTGACAATAATAACTGACCTATGTTGGGCATATAGGGATCCAAAAAATGACTAACTAGGTTAGGCACTAGTAACTGAGAGGTTGGGCGTATAGGGAGAGTAGTATAGTATGTATCGGAACGGGACTATAGTTAAGTACTGTTTATTACTCAATCGATATGCAGCCAATCAGAGGCCTCCATTTGACCGGAAGTGACGTCACATGCCCATATAAGGGCATACCGGAAGTGACGTCACGTGACCTTGACCTAGTTAGAGGTCAAGGTCATGACTCAGCCAATCAGAGGCTTCCATTTGACCGGAAGTGACGTCACACGCCCATATAAGGGCATACCGGAAGTGACGTCATGTGACGTCACACGCCCATATAAGGGCATACCGGAAGTGACGTCATGTGACCTTCACATGTACATATAAGGGCATACCGGAAGTGACGTCAAGTGACTTTGACTTAGTTAGAGGCTTCTGATTGGCTGGTACACCGGAAGTGACCCATTTATGCAAATGAGGGGCCTACTTCTGGTCAAATGGAGACCTCTGATTGGTTGGGTCATGAAGAAATGTGTCTCTTAATTTAATTTTGTTTAGGAAGTGATCGATTTTAGGATCACGCGACCGGAAGTGACCTGATGAGTCACGTGACTAGAAGTGACGACGACACATACCTTAATTAGACGATTCAGCAGCGACCGGAGGAAGTGTCACTTTAAGAGGACACGCTAGTTAATTGTTATAATTGTTTTACTTACTAATAAAAGAAGACGTATGAAAATAAACACAACAATAATTTTATTTTATTTTTTTATTTTCTTTTTTTTCAATTCTAATAACACTCTATTTTTGAAAAGATGCGCTCAATCAATCAATAACACACTTTTTCATATTTTAAAGGACTCGTTGTCACACCGTTAGAATGCACGCGACGCTTATAATACAAGTAGCGCACGTCATCTTTCTCTATGGTGTAAGTGGCCATTTTTGGTTCGTACCACTTTTGAAATTTATATTTACCGCAAGGAGAGTTTTTCGTTTTCGAAAACATTTAAGAAGACGACTACTTCTGTACACTTTTTTTTGAGATTTTCTTTCACTGGTGCCGCTGATTTGATCGTAGCAAATGTAAGTCTTAGGGTTGACACTTGGGATCCCGTCACCTTCTCACGCCGCTTTCTTTTCTTTCTGAAGTATGTCTCTCTCAGGCGAGGTTTGACTACACACAGGCAAACATCAGAGGCACCCAAAAGCGCTAATTCTACCTTCAGACAAAGGTCAGGCACGGCTGGCCTATAATAGATGGGTCAAGGGCTATTCTAGTGAGGGTCAGGCTGCGCCGGACATTCAATAAAAAGCTGGAGTTTGGCAAACTTGCTTTTGAAAGTCTGACCATGCGGGATCCTCATGCCATAGTCTGACAATGCTGAACTCTTGGGAGAGTATGCCGGACTCTTGCTGGCCAGACTTTCAAGCAAATTTGCCAAAGTCCAGCTTGTTATTGAATTTCCGGCGTAGCCTGACCCTCAGTAGAATAGTCCTTGACTCATCTATTATAGGTCAGCAGCGCCTGACCCTTGTATGAGAGTAGTATTGGCGACATTGGCCGACTCTGATATTTACCCGTGTGTACGGCGGGAGGAGGGGGTTCACAGCCACTGCTTGCGCTTATAGAGCGCTACTAGCGGAGGTCTGGATGAGGAGACTACGGCGTTTGTCTTTTGCTTGTGCAGCTGCTGCTGCTGCTGCTGACGATGTCACGGATGCCGCTATTACTAATGCTACTAATACTAGTATGAGAAAATACATTTAGTCAATTGATTAAATCAAGGAGGTTTTCTGACTTCAGTGGATCGTTTAGCCATCGGCCACGGGCAAAACTTGAAACCATTTTATACATGGGACAATTGGCAGAGTCGAAACGTGTTGGTACCATAGGGTCGATCATGTTCATCATCAGTTCAGGCAAAGGAAGTGTGTCGACAGCACGCGAAAAATTCATGTCTGAATGTTTCAACACAAGACTTTTTATCACACTCACACAGCTGCTTTGAAGAGTGAATCCTTGACCAAACTTGTGCTTTTCCAACACAGCTTTGGCCTCTTTCTGTGCAGTAAGGGATCTCTCTTTCGGGTTCATCTCAGTGCTGTCTAGCATGTCCTCAAAGTCTTTAACATAATGTTCCAACGGACTACAAATGATGGACTCCAGATCATCGTCCGCATATGTCGTCTCCTCGCACCATATTGTGTCTTCGCCTGTTTCGAATTCCGTCATTTTCCTGACAATCTCCTCCTGAGTGCCTTGCATATATCGAAGCTCCTTCAAGGAGTTGATAACTTGTATGGCGAAGACTGACAAACTTGAAGGAATTTCACCACAGTCAGGCCAAGTATACGGAGCTAAGAAAAATAGCTCTAACAAAATCTTCTCCCTCTGTCCAAATGAAACTACTGTTCCGATGAAGTTGAAGCATGCTTCTATCCATTGCTCCTTGGTGACGTCCTTCCAATGTTTCTTTACCTCACATGCATCATAGGGCACCGTTTCTCTTCTTGCTTCAAGTGGGAGTTGCTTTTTCTTTCTTGGACTCATTTCGAGAGGGTTTCGATGCTCTGTAGCGTCAACACTTTCATAAACAAAGAAAATAGCAGAACTAACCATCGTAACGTGCTGAGCGAGCGTAGAGTGGACGATGCTACGAAGATGAAGGGCGGGTGGAGAAAGTGTGACTGGTGACAGCGGCGTTTCACTCCTTATGTACCCTGTCCTAGATAAGCCTCTTAAACGGCTGAAAAGACTCTCTAAGTACAGAGCTTCTACCGCAGGTGGGTTTAGACTTAAGCAGCTTAGTTCACACACATGTCTGTTAGAAAAAGCTACTTGCACACGCGCCTTCCTTTTTTCACTAGTATTCACCCTCTGCCGACTTATAAGACACCTATACACTCTTTCTCGTGAAATCTATGGAAGATGATGGAAGGACCACTGACTACATTTTCTTTGATCAGAGCGTGGAGGACGGCGTCGAACGGAGGGAACGTTGTGAACACAGCTTATAGGGTTTTTGGAAGAGGTCTTGTAAAGTCAAACTGGCGAGAGAGATGGCGTCTTTCAACATGACAATGCTGCTATGTTGGAAAAAAATAGCGTGATTTTTTCAAAAAGCTTCTATGAAAGATTTGACGTCTTCGTTGTTGTAGTGGATCAAGTAATCTGTCATAGTTTGCTTCTTCTTGTCATACTAAACTTTCTGACATGTGGCGTAGTCGGATTTCGGCCATTTTGACGCCCGTCAGTTCGCTGTCAAAAGTCGATCTCGGTGGCAGGGGTTTTTTGTTTACTAGTTTCTTGGTATACGTCATCCATTCGTAAGTAAAGCAACCTTTCTCTTCGTTTGTAGTGAAAGCTCGCAAATAATTCGCGTAGCTGTAACCAAGTGCTAAAAAAGTTGACTACTACGTCAACTATTGATTGCTTTTCTTTATGACGCTGAATTGTTGGTTTCTTCGGTCTCCGGAGGCAAATAACGAGTGAAGGCGTATTTTTTGATCAGGTTCAAGTCGTAACTCTCCGAGTTGAAGCGTACGACTGGAGCTTGACGGATGTATCTCAGAAGCCGCTTCTTCAGTTGAACTAACGGTTGTCTGGTGTGAGCTGCAGCGAAGCCGCCTGGAGAAGGGGTGAATGTCGCTTCCTCTAGCAGGAGAGCTTCACCTATCGCTACATGTAACTTCGCTAAGGTTGGTCGGTAAACTTCTAGCACAGCTTTCTCGATGACTTTGGCGTTCTCGTTTATGTGATTTTAAACTCGGTCTAACAAGGGGTCGGAATCTGCGTCGGATTCTCTGACGTACGCTGCCCCTCCTACCCCGGAAAGTCGGATGCGACGCTAGCCGACATCGCTGCATAGAGGGCAAAACTTAGGTATCATTCTTCATTTTTCTACGGGTCGCTCGTGATTGTACGGTCTTTTAAAAATTTTGAAACACTTTTCGCAAACGTCCTGCGGCATGTTTTTCTTTTTTTTGTTTTTTTCACTTATTTACCAAATATTAAAAAAATAAACGTTGTTTATCACTTCGAATACTAGACGCCTCTTACCACACGATGCTATTAGCATAGTGAAAGACGTCTGTAGTGTAGGATCGATTTCAACAGATGTCCATCTTACTGCAGGGATCAGACGAGAGTCGTCAACACTGGTGTGTCACAGCTCACTTTTATTTCTTTGGGTACAGCTGCATACAACCCTTGAACATACATTGCGACGTCGCCGCGTCCCATGTAGTCTTCCAACACTTTCATCAGAGCCATAGGCTCAGACGTCTCGTTGTACTTCCAAGCTTTCAGCACTTCATAGACAGGGTTCTTCACAGTCCTGTCAGAAGGCACAGGTTGAGAGATGGAAGTTACTTCATGAGAAGTCAACCCTAAGTAGATCCCTATGGTCTTCCAGTCTCTAGGGCAGAGCTCAGCTAAAAGAGAGAAATATTTCTGCACTTTCCACTCCATGTCTCCACTCTCTAAGCCATCCCACATGTCATGCTTGTCCATGTACTCACGTGAGAATTTGATGAGGTCCATACGGTAAGATTCTTCCAAGGCGGCGGCTAGGTCCTTCCACCTACTAGTACAACTTTTCTGGTACCAAGTAGTGAACATTTCTCTAGCTTGAGTTATGACACTTGTCTCACAACTGAGATATCCCATATCCTTCAAGTTCACTTCAAGGAATGAACCTAACCGTATGTAATCTGATGTCGGCAACTTACCGCTTATTTTCAGTAGCATAGCGTCTGACAAGTATCCTAACGGCTCTGCTTTGAAGTATGATGATACAGGTACTACTGCAGCAGAACCAATAACAGGAGCAGCGTCTGCGCTGGTATCAGACGACTCGTTGTCGGAACAGGGCAACCACATGACTTCGTAAGGTATTGGTGAGGGCAGTCGCCACGGACCGGACGCACTACCAGTGGAAATGAGGTCGAAAAACGGACTGTGCGCCCGTGTCCCTTCGGGTTCCTCGTACGCCTCGTCGTCAGCGTCGTTCTCTGTTTCACCCTGTTGCTTTAGGACATGTATGTCTACTACGCGCTGCTGGGGCTGAGTGTCCGAATAGCTGTAAGTCTCAGCGCGAGCAGCGTTGATGGCGTCGGTTGATGAAGCGGTGGAGAGGTTCTGTGCAACGTACTGCGTGTCAGTACTAGTAGCGGTAGTCGCAGCAAGAGGTGTAGCAGCAGCAGCAGTAGCAGCAGCAGCAGGAGCAGCAGCAGCAGCAGCAGCAGGAGCAAGCGCAGCGCTAGCAAGTGCAGCAGTAGCAGGCGCAGCAGTAGCAGGCACAGCAGCAGCAGGCACAGCCGCCTCAGCAAGCGCAGCAGTAACAGGCGCGGCAGCAGCAGCAGCAGCAGCAGCAGCAGGCACAGCAGTAACAGGCGCGGCAGCAGCAACAGCAGCAGCAGCAGCAGTAGCAGCAGCACTAGCAGCACGAGGATCACTAGCAGCCGCAGCAGGCGCAGCAGTAGCAGCAGCAGCGTGCTCAGCAGCAACAACCGTCGCGAGTGTAACAACGTCGCTACTACTGCTGTGTGCGCTCGCTACAGCGGGAGGGTGATAAGACCAAGCGGTTGCGGCGGTAGTCTCAATTTCAGTAGCAAGAGGAGACGCTGACAGTAAACGATCACCGTTCTGCGTATTCTTGTTGTTGTTGAACTCGATTAGATCCTTGGACGACAGTAGTTGTTGTGTTTTGCTCATGGTGGTGCCTGTAGAGAGCAGCAAAAGACTGAGTGAGTGAACGGGTGTTTCCAGGCCTCTTATATACGCCTTCTCGCTTCTAGAGCTAAGCTACTTACAGCTCTCTTCAGCTGCCGCCGGCTGACCGGTGACCATTCACAAAGAGAAACAAAAAGTCATAAGGTATGACGTTTTCAGCTGGATCCCTTTCCCCCGCCCCTTTGAGAGATCGACTGACACGAGCTAAGCTACTTACTGCCTTGTTCAGCAATTCAACGTGCGTTAGCTGTATAAAGGATTAAGCAGTTGCTGCCGCCAGCTGACCGGCGGACATTCCCAAAGAGAAACAAAAGACATAAGTCATGACGTTTTCAGCTGGATCTCTTTCCCCCCTCCCTCTTTTTTTTTTGAGAGATGGACTGCTATGAGCGGGCGGTGTACTGACTGTACTAATTCAACGCGCATTAGCTGTATAAAGGATTAAGCAGTCATGAGCTTAGAGTGTGTATACAAAAAAACTACAGGAGGCGTGTAGTGTGAAGCAGGACCCCCTAAGACGGGAGTGTCTGTCTGTGAGTAGAGTTGTGTGCATGTGGTGAGCGACTTAAGTGTAAAACAAAAAAAAATCACCGCCTCCTGCCGTGGTGAGTAGACTGGCCGGCGGCGGCCGGCTAGTTCAATAGGGGTGACAGCTGACTAAGGCTGTGCATGAAAATCCGATTTTCACCTGACCTCTGACGTTTGTTACAATGAATGCCAAAGGGGGAGAGAGTTGTCCTCAGGTAGGGGGTAGGAGGTAAGGCTAATGGATAAGGAAAAAAAACACCATTTTCAGCTGGCCACCACAGATGGCGATGACATACCCCTCGGCATCTAAGCTCTTAAGAAGCTCTTACGGAGCGGAGCGGCTGCTGGACAGCTGGGGTGAGTAGACCGGCCGGCGGCGGCTAGCTAGTTCAATAGGAGTGACAGCTGACTAAGGCTGTGCATGAAAATCAGATTTTCACCTGACCTCTGACGTTTGTTACAATGAATGCTAAAGGGGGAGAGAGTCGTCCTCAGGTAGGGAGTAGGAGGTAAGGCTAATGGATAAAGAAAAAACGCCATTTTCAGCTGGCCACCAAAGATGATGATGACACGCCCCTCATCATCTAAGCTCTTAAGAAGCTCTTACGGAGCGGAGCGGCTGCTGGACAGCTGGGGTGCTGTTGGAAATAGGATTAAACTCCCTCTGTATAAAAGCTCTGATTTCTGTTGGAAAAAAACCATATCACCTTTGACCACAGTAACGTCTACTACCACCACCACCAGCACCACCGCCGCTGCCACCGCCGCCGCCGCCGCCAGTCACAGCTGATCACCTCATTAAAAGCATGTGACGTCGTCGCTTCTAGTCACTTGCTTCATCAAGTCGCTTCCAGGCACGTGATCTTAAAGACCCTCACTTCTTAAACAAAAAAAACGTAGAGACACGCTTCTTCCTCTCGAGAGGAAGAATGACGTATATAAGGAGGCTGACACGTGTATAGGTGCCTTATTAGTCGGCAAGGGGTAAATACTAGTGAAAAAGGAAGGCAGGTGTGCAGGTAGCTTTCTAACAGACACGTGTGTGCACTAAGCTGCTTAAGTCTAAACCCCCCTGCAGTAGTCAAGTAGCATGTGAAAACTTACTTAACAGATCACTTAATTGAGTAGAGACTCTGTACTGAGAGAGTCTTTTCAGCTGTTTAAGAGGATTATCTAGGACAGGGTACATAAGGAGTGAAACGCTGCTCTCACTCATCACACTTTCTCGACTCGCCCTTCATCATCGTAGCATCGTCCACTCCACGCTCGCTCAGCATGTTATGAGGGTTATTTCTACCTTTACAGCTTCTTTTCTTATCGAAGTGTCGACGCTACAGAGCATCGAAACTCTCCAAATGAGTCCAAGAAAGAAAAAGCAACTCCCACTAGAAGCAAGAAGAGAAACAGTGCCCTATGATGCATGTGAGGTAAAGAAACATTGGAAGGACGTCACCAAGGAGCAATGGATAGAAGCATGCTTCAACTTCATCGGAACGGAAGTAGTTTCATTTGGACAGAGGGAGAAAATTTTGTTGGAGCTATTTTTCTTAGCTCCGTATAGTTGGCGTGACTGTAGTGGTGAAATTCCTTCAGGTTTTTCAGCGTTCGGCATACAAGTTATCTGGTCTTTGAAGAAGCTTCGATATATGCAACGCACTCACGAGGAGATTGTTCAGAAAATGACGGAATTCGAAACAAAAGAAGTATGGTGCGAGGAGACGACATATGCGGACGATGATCTGGAGTACATCATTTGTAGCCCGTTGGAACATTATGTTAAAGACTTTGAGGACATGCTAGCCAGCACTGCGATGACCCCGAAAGAGAGATCCCTTACTGCACAGAAGGAGGCCAAAGCTGTGTTGGAAAAGCTCAAGTTTGGTCAAGGATTCACTCTTCAAAGCAGCTGTGTGAGTGTGATAAAAAGTGTTGTGTTGAAACATCCGGACATGAAGTTTTCGCGTGCTGTCGACACACTTCCTTTGCCTGAACTGATGATGAACATGATCGACCCCATCGTACCAACATGTTTCGACTCTGCCAATTGTCCCATGTATAAAATGGTTTCAAGTTTTGCCTGTGGCCGATGGCTAAACGATCCACTGAAGTCAGAAAACCTCCTTGATTTAGTCGACTGACTAAATGTATTTTCTCATACTAGTATTAGTAGCATTAGTAATAGCGGCTACTCGGTCTCGTGCAGCATCCGTGACATCGTCAGCAGCAGCAGCACGATCAGCACAAGCAGCAGCTGCTGCAGCAGCTGCACAAGCAGCACAAGCAGCAGCATCTGTCAGCAGCATCCGTGACATCGTCAGCAGCAGCAGCAGCAGCAGCTGCTGCACGAGTAGCACAAGCAGCAGCATCTGTCAACAGCATCCGTGACATCGTCAGCAACTGCAGCAGCTGCACGAGCAGTACAAGCAGCAGTAGCTGTCAGCAGCTGCAGCAGCTGCACGAGCAGCACAAGCAGCAGCACCGACAGCAGCAGCAACAGCAAATCAGCAGCAGCAGCAGCAGCAGCAGCAGCAGCAGCAGCGGCAATGTGGACCGCTAAATTCGAGATGGTGACATATCTGTTTCTTAGAATCGACATTCGACATGAGGTCTAGTGACATTTGACATGAAGCTTGAAAAACATAGTGACAGGTGACATGAGCAATTTCGACACGAGATATGAGCATAATTAAGCGACATCGACATGTGCCATGGCTATTTTTTATTTTTTTTGAAGACAACCGCCATAGCTTCCTTATCCAGACCTCCACTAGTAGTGCTCTATAAGCGCAAGCTTTGCCTTAAGAGAGCTGTGGCTGTGAACCCTCTCCTCTCTCCGTACACACAGGTAAATATCAGAGTCAGCCAATGTCGCCAATACTACTCTCATACAAGGGTCAGGCGCTGCTAGACTATAATAGATGGGTCAAGGACTGTTCTACTGAGGGTCAGGCTAGGCCGGACATTCAATAACGGGCAAATTTGCTTGAAAGTCTAGCCAGCAAGAGATGCACATCATCATAAACGCGATCATGATACCTTTCATTGTAAGTAGACTCGCCTCTCTGCCCTCTCTTTTAGAGAGGGCAGAGAAGCGAGTCTCACTCTTAAAAAACCCTGCCCCTCCCCCCCTCCCCCCCTCCCCCCCCCCCATGCATCTTAAAGAGTGCCCCCCAGAGTGCCCCTCCCCCCTAGAAAAAAAGAGCCGTATTTTTAAATTATTTTTTAGCAAGCTTTCAGCTTGCTTTTTTTTTCTTTTTTTAAATTTATTTATCCATCAAAATCTCAAGTGACTTATTTTGAAAGCCAACCTAGTAGTCACGTGACCCCCTTAAGTAGGTCACTTCCCGTCACGTGACCTATTTGAATTTCCCGCCAACATGGTGGTCACGTGACCCTCTTAAGTAGGTCACTTCCGGTCACGTGACCTATTTGAATTTCCCGCCCAAAGGTCACGTGACCGGAAGTAGGTCACTTCCGGTCACGTGACCTATTTGAATTTCCCGCCAAAAGGGAGGCCTCTCATTGGCTGCTTTTGAATTTCCCGCCAAAAGGGAGGCCTCTGATTGGCTGCAGGTCGATTGAGTAATAAACAGTACTTAACTATAGTCCCGTTCCGATACATACTATACTACTACAGTCACTACCGTAAAACCTGGCGTATAAGCCATGGCTAGTACGCTAGTCAGATCAGCGGTGCATCTTATAAGATCTTCTTAGGGTCAGGGTGCGGCTTATACGTAAGTTTTTGGTACTATCGTGCAGTACTAAAAGTCACCATAATCAGAGCTCTAGTGCGGCTTCTAGGATTGGCCCAAATTCAGGATGCGGCTTATATGTAAGGTTTTATGCTACTTACTAGTGCAGCTCCTTCCGTCCCCGGTGTACCCATCCCTGCACCTGCAGATGTGGGACCCGGGAATGTTGATACAGTCAGCGCTCGATGCACCATGACAGCTGTCTGTCCCCTCATGGCACTCATCAATGTCTGTAAGTGGAGGAAACAATTCTATAGTACATTTATGATGAGTTCATGACATAGTCAGGGGTAGACACTAACATTTTTAGCCATTGGCCACCCGGGCCCATAGCCTCAGAAACCTACGGTCTCGCACCTAATACTGTGGGCCAAAAATATATGTTTTAGTTTAGAGAAAAATCATACACATCATTGTTTGAAATAGATCCACACTTAACCAAAACGGTCGATTCCCTCACAATTCGCCCTCTCCAACAACACATTACATGACTATATTGATAAAGATTTATTTGCCTAGAATCTTTCCCATGCCCCAGGCCCATAGGAAAGTGGTTCTTGAGAGAACTGCGGGCCCGGACTAAGAACTACGGGCCATTGGCTCTCGGGCCAGTGTTAGTAATTATAATAATTGATTTAATAGTGATAGTAATTGGGTGA
>CANHQG010000206.1:0-68646 GCA_947462335.1 Harmothoe impar
TAAGTGTGAATATGCAAATACTACTTCAATGGTCAGCATATCATTTACATTTTGATGATAAGCTTATTGATATAGATGGATAACAATAGGTAGAGTAGGTCAAATCTTTTCCTTTTTGTATATATTTACTTTTTTCACAAAGTCTAGAATCTACATGTTCTGACATATTTCGGATCCAAAAAATATGATAAATTGAGAGATAGAAATGCTTTGGAATAAATCATTTTACTAGGTGAAATTCCAAGGAAAGTTGTATATTCTTCAAATTTAAATTTTACATTTTTTCAAAATGTCAAAATACCTTAAAATGGTAACAGTTGTCAAAAATAAATCTCCAAAAACTTAGATTTTTTGTAAAATTGTCAAAAGAATTAGGTTTGGTCCTGTTTAGCTACGTAGGTTGAGGTTACCGGAAACAAATAATTTATTTAGGCCTTACCCGTAGGTGGAGTGCTGAGGGTGGTGTAGTACAGTCGTGTAGTGGTGGTAACAAGACGCTGCCTTATCTAGACGTTCAGCGGATGGTTGTGGGCTGACTGAGACTGTGTGGTGTAGATCTAGAAGTTGTCTCTGAGGCTCGGGGTCACCGCCGCGACAGAGATGCGAGTTAGATACTGCTGTTAGATATTGTGAGTCAGGCTGTGACTGGGGAAGCCTTAAAGACTGTGTTCAGTAGAAGACTGTCTTAGATGGCTGCCGACGGGCAGGTCAATGTAGCTCTATGAGAGGCCCCAGGTGACTGTACTGTGGCCCGCTGCGCACCCTGCTATATAAGTCTTATCAACCAATGTGTCCCTGACTGTGACGTCATACACTCCCAACCAATAGGAATGCTTCTTGGTGACACCATAAGTTTACTTTACTTTTATTTTGTTATTTCGTCATCCAAGTTTCCTGTGGTCTCTCACGTGAGTGCTGCGTATACTGGCTAAAGGCTTAGGGATGGGTCATTATTTACTAGCTGGGGAAATTATACAATACATTTTACTTATCATACACTGTGAATAATTGGTTGCCCTGACTACAGTAGAAGATGTAAAGTAGATTTTACTGTGTACCTACACTTACTTTTTACAGTGTAGTGCACCAGACAGCCAATTAACAATTAACGGGTTATTCATTGTCTTTTTCAGGTTATAACAAATCAATTCCCTTTTCCATATGGAATGGCAAAGGAGATGTTTCAATGCTCATCAATACCAACTTCTGATACAAAGACACATATAGACTGTTTTCTTCCTTATCCCTTTGGGCCCACCCCAGCAAGAGTCGGAGTGGAACCAGGACCACTACTCTGGGTGTTATGCAGGGGAGTCTGAGGGAGTTTAAATACCTTCAAACATACATATGTGTTCATATCATTGATTACGAAAATATTGATCTATTTCAGATGCCTTATATTATGACATGACTGAAAAATCCTGAACTTCCGAAGCTGTTAATGTATTTCGGAAGGGATATGTTTTTTTTTGTCTGAATGAGTGGGAAATTCGAGTCAGAGTTCTGAATTTGTATTTGCTATTCACCTAAAAGATAGGAGAATATCTGAACAGCAAGTAGGAGAACGTTCAACAATTATGTTACTGTCATGGAGGTGGGGTTCTTTTGATTCTGAGTGACAAACATTGTTTGAAACAGTGACCAAGGGGTCCTGCCAATAGTTCAAGACTCATTTTTGTTGCACATTGCCCATTCATCGCCTGTCTCCATATTTATAATATAAAGGTCCTAAAAAGCCCCAATTTGGTGTTAAAATTAAGTTAAACATGGTAAAAAAGTGTTTTGAGGCCAAGTCTCCCCACGACAAAAAGCTCTGTATACGGGCCTGCCAATGGTTATTCGTTGATAAATTCATGATTATCAAACAGATGTAAAATGCCAGGTTACATTTATAAATGTCATTCTTCAGGAGTTTTCCCAATGCTTTTTGGGTTTGCAGTGGGTTTTGCAGTAGTCATTTTCATTAACAAAAAGGAAATGTGTAGGCATCAGTTGACAGTACTATTCATCAATTAAATTTACTACCTTTTAAGGCCTATTGTGGGTATGCCTCCTTTATGAATTATGGTCCATTAATTATATATATGTGTGTTTGTGTGTGTGTGGCTGTGTGCAAGTTTGTTACCGAAACAAACCTTCTAGATACATAGTCTTGTATACATAACTTGGTGTGGGCCTATAAAATTCTAGCAGACTAACCCGATTCACTATGGACATGTTATATGTCATTGGAGAGATGCACTGATTCAGGCTACAACATCGTCCAATTTGCACACGGTTCATACAGAGTTCATGAACTTGTGGATGAATATAAGTCATCATTAAGCGCATTTGATAAGAAGATTCGTCAATATGCTATGCACGCGTGTTTGTCTTTTTCAATGTCACCTTGAGGATAAGAAGTAGGTATCTGTGTCCTCTGGTGTACAGGGGCAAGGCCAAAGCAAAAGTTTTGTGTCGGGCTCTACTCTACAATTTATAAGAAATGCTGCCATTACACATTATATATTTGAGATCTCAGTTAGTTAGGTAGAAGGTCTGAACGGTGGACTGGTGTATGTGGTAGTTCGGTATACAGCTGTATGCTAATTAGCATACTATGCTGTAATTTCCTCAATAAGGATTTATGAAAATCCATTTTGTTATACAATTTAAGTGGTTCCAATGAAATATTGATTTCTTTGGTAGTATGGTAGTACCATACAAAATGCCATTTTCGATTGAGGTTGAGGTTACCACTCACATTTTTTTAAAGGCTGTTTTAAGCCTTTTTGGGACTATGCCCACGTCTTTCACAGTTTTTATTTCTATTCCACACACTTCGGCATTTCGTAAATAATATACTCATGTTTGAATAGATTATCCATTTTTCATTTAAGATGAAGAATAACCTTTCAATAGATATTATAAAATAACCACGTTTATAGAACTTAATATGCCCTTCTCAATGTCACCTTGAATATATCCATGCAGATATATGTGTGCTATAAAACTCAAGAGATAGGAAGATAGATAGATGTATGTCTGGGCAGGAATAGATGAAGATCAATATAGACAACAGAACCAGTTATATGCAGTATCTACCTGCATCCTTATCTACACTTGAGTTCATCTATAGATGATTATGCGAGCAGGATTTTACTGGTATAATACCGTGCCGCATTATGCGCCGATAAGTATACAGGATTTGTTTAAGTTTCAACCCTTATAAAGGGTTTCAACGGAATACGGGGCCTTTCGAGGCCAATCTGTCGGGCAAATACAAAGCTTAAACTGATCCTGTATTTATTTTTAAATGTATTTGTCACATATTAAAGGAGAAAAAGACATTTATTAACCTGCATCGTCCCACGACACGTCCGGACTCCGCCATGACACCTTGCTCGATACTCACATCCTGTCTGGCCCCCTGCGCGATTTTTTCCGTGAAAAAAATAGTCCCCCCCCCCTTTATTGTCAATATTGTCTTTCTTTGCTCAAATTAGGCCTGCTTTTCGATTCAAACACGTTAATTTGTTAAGGAGAAAGACGATTTAGTGATAATCGAGTCAAAAATGATTCATTTGGAACGTTTAAAAAAACCAAAAAACTAGCAGCGTTCCAAATTCATCCTGGAATCGAACCCGGATCACCCGCACGGGAGGCGAGAGCGCTAACCACTTGACCATCTCGGCCTGGCTCTGTGGAAGGCACTCTGTGGGCGGAGTGATCCATATGCTGGACCGGAAGTGAAGTTTTTGCGAAATACGGAGGTTTGAGGAAATACGGGGGCTGGTTATTCACCTTTAGCAAAATACAAGGCTCAGTGCTTAGGCCTACCCGACTTGATATTTCCTCAAACCATTTAAAAATAAGGGCACAGAGAATTTAGGATTAGATTTAATTGAGCTGTTTGCCTTAAAAACAAAACAATTCCATCTTGAAGTATCAAGTAAAATCATGATGCATGATGTATTACAAATAAATAGATACACCCCACGACATTCGCCGCTGTACAAAAGCTTTCTTCACACCAGCTTAATATTTACAGGCCCAGATATTGGAGTACAATCTGGTTATTTAAAACGCAAATATAAAGTAAGTACTTTTGTACTGATAATCATAATGAGTAGGTTTCCCCTGTATGTTTCTATTAGATTAGAATGTAAATTACTAAAGAGTCAATCAATTCTGAAACAAGAGGCCACCATGGATGAGGGGATATTAAAGGCCTGTCCAACCACTGGATGGACCCCTTACTCTGGAAACATTTATACTGCTCTGATTTACTAGCTATGAGCTGGCATGTACTAGCAATCTGACTTGCATATATAAGCTGCACCCTGACTTTGCCCGGATCCCATAAGCCACACTGGCAACCTGATTTACATACTAGCAGCGGCCTATGGCTCAGTCTCATGAGTTTGTAACAGTTGAAACTTCTTTGACCGGGTATCGTCTTTGACCGGTGTCGTCTTTGACCGGATGTCGTCTTTGACCGGGTATATAGAAAAGTACCAAAGTAAGGGGTAGGTTTGTTTTTTTTGTACCAAACTATATAAATCTAATATATAGATATGTTAGTTTACATCCATATAGTTTTCTTGTTGTTATATGTATATATTATTGTTCTAGACGTCACTTTATACCAAATTGTGCCGGCACACATCCTGTGTTGTATCATATTATTCGGTACTGCGCATAGTAACCTAAATATATGAAATATGAAAATTATCAATTTTACATTATGCCTCGAAATGATGTGTTCTAACATATTATACAATACATTTCCCAATTTCTTTACTATATACTACTTTTTCCTTCATTTTAATCCCTACCCGGTCAAAGCCTACACCAGTCAAAGATGACACCGGTCAAAGACGACACCCGGTCAAAGACGTTTCAACTGTTACAAACTCATGAGACTGAGCCCTATACGCAGGGTTTTACGGTAGTCAGGGTTCGTGTATAGACTGCATTGGCATAAATTTCAACGACTTGACCAATTTTTATAAATAAGACATTGTTGACACATTTAATGCAAAAGTCTTTTAAATGGTAACCATAAATCACAATTCACCTGAATAGGCTACTAGAAAAATATTTGACACTGATTCTCTGTAATTACAATGGAATATTAATGTTGTTAATTTCTTAAGTGTGACAAGTTATGGGGGAGGATTGGGAGGGAAGGAATAAGCATGATTATGTCCATAAAATAGACTTAAGCAGTGGGATGAGTAAACATGTACTGTATCATAGATTTAATCTAAAATAAAATCGATTGACACCTATACATCCACTATTTGATTAGATAAACATAGAAAGATGCAGCATGGATCTTGTGCAGGTCCTTCACAGAGAGAAGTAAAGGTGTCAACTGTGTCTCCCATGTGGCTCTGGTAAAATAGAGTCAGACAGCCAATGGCTGTGCTTATATGAAGGGTCAACTTGAGTTGACTGTCTACTATCAGTGTCAACTTGAGTTGACTCTTTACTATCAGGGTCAATAGCAGAGTCAATAGCTGTTTGACACTCCATTTTTAGAGTACTTGGGACAAAGATAACCAGGAGCCGCCCCCAGATGGAGATGTCACCAAGTGAGGCACAGATATGACCAAAAAAAGATTTGTTTTAAGTAACATGGGAAGAAAGTCTGAGTGTAAAAAACCCCATTCTTTTTTCTTTTTTTTTTACTATTCAAAATATGTTTAGAGATACAAAAGGTAAATCAGTATCCTGCCCATAATGCAACGCGATTCTACTCTCAGACTCGATAACCTAGATGTTTTCTTTCCATAATCATTTAAAATGTAGGCAGGTGGCATACTATGTTCAATGTATGTCTATTACCATTCAAAGCTCACTCACCATCTAGTTTTATTTCTCATAAATTCACTCACATGTGACTTTATAATTCGGTGTGGAGGCTAGAAATTCGCAGAGTAGTGAGGTAATCCCACAATCCACTCTGTTAGGCCTACATGTATCACAAGACGTTTCTCCGGGCTGTAGTGTGTAGTGGTCCCTAGCTTCAGCCTACACTAGAGAGTGAACTATAAAATGGTCTACAAATACCCCGGGACAAATACCCGCTCGGAACTAGAAAAGTGGCATGCCTCTGCATGAGGGATAGCCAGCATGTCTGGCCCTCCTTCCAGTCGTTGGAAGTGTGTATGTCTGATTTCAATCGTTATTTGATAGCTGGAAGATATTGACAAACCCCCTGTGCGGACGGCCAGACTTGGGGCGCATGGTCCCACGCACGCTAGCTGTGTGGCAAGGCCTCTGGTACCCCCGGGCCTGGAGGGGGGGGATGGAACTGTATTTCCTTGGGAATTTCGTGGTTATGGTAGTTTCTAGACAGATTTCTATAGATTCAAAGGTGCTAAAGAAGATAGGATACCGCTCCATTTTAGATTTTTTACTATTTGAGCTATTTTAGGCCAATTAAGTTAATTAGTGTAATTATAACTTAGTGGGGCCTTGTCTCTCAAGAAAATAGAGCTATCAATTATCTAACGATACCTACCCCCCGCCCCCCCCCCCCAAAAAAAAAATCAACTATAGGGAATCTTGAGGCGAGATTTATTTTTCTAAATTTCTAATGCCAGTAATGGTTGCCTAGCAAAAAGGCATATTTTGTTACTTATCTAAAGTAACAGAGCCAAATACAGTTGCATTACAGTTGGATGGTATATGGATAATCTTGCAATGTTCTAAGGCAATTATATCATAGCATGTACATCTATATGTGTATTAGCCCATATATTGCCTAGCAACAGACATACTTTGTTATTTCTGCATAGCAACAGTACCTCTGACTGCAGATGTACAGCGGTATCCTATCTTCTTTAGCACCCTTTTATCAATACATTTCACTTAAAAGAGTACCATAACCACGAAAATCCCACGGGATCTAGTAAATGTGACAATTGCCCCCCTACTACATCCAGGATTTTGAAGAAAAAAGCCACTGTGAAACAGAAGCACCAATAGTCCTAAATATCATCTTTAGCATAAAACTATGTAGGCCTATTTGCACAAATAATGGCATATGCTACAACAATGAAGATACGGGTAGCTAGGCAACGTCTAGGGTGTAGGCCTAGCATTAATTAATACGTACTGCATGGACATTGTTAAACACTATTCCTTTAATACCAGGCACGGTATCCATATGCGTCCGTACGGGGGGCGCCGTTCCATATGTCTAATTCCTTCAAATATCTGACAGTTGGGGGCCTTATATAAAGAGAGGTGAAAGATATGGCAATGTGTGAAGTATTAAGTTAGAGTTAAACCATGGTGGCGTGTAGTTACGCCAAAACCTCACCATAAATACGTAGTAATCGGCCCAATGAATGCAAGGACAACGGGGGAGGGGGACTGCAATGCAGGTCGTGAGCTTTATTTTGGGGCCTTTTTCTTTATCTAGGCCTATTGTGGTTTTCCTTACTATCCATAACAATTTGAACAAATGATGACGTCACAGGCCATGAGATACGGGGACGTCGTATCCCATGAGGGGCAATTATCACACTTAAGCATAGTGATAGTCGTATCCACCATAAAATAAATGTGAACATTTGACACAAATGCAGCACTAGCAAATTGCTCACTGGTGCTGCATTCATGCATCATGACGACATCATGCATTAGAACACTATGCTGGAATTAGAGGTTTAAAAATAATGCTGACGATTGACATATATCTTTTTCATAAATCAATGATAAGAGTTTATATACATATATGTATAAAGTCTAGAGCTAAATATGAGAACTTGGTTTGCAATAATATAACAAAATAACAGATTGCAAGTTAAGAAACAACTAAGTTTATTCAGAATATACAATTCTGAAGTCCCAGTTCTTAGATTGTGACAGGCAGTAAACACGGATACATTTCTATAAACAGAAAAGCCTATTATTATAAAACTGTACCTATAGCCAGTAACATGTGGTATTTAGATATGGTCTGTACATAGCAATGAGCTGTCTTTGCGAAAAACATGCATGACAGTGGCAGTGTCCTCCTAGAATGCCACCGGTCCAGCAAATTGACAAGTGTAGCAGGACCGAATGTTTAGTCGCATGTTGGGCTTTTCTGAACTAGAAGAATTCAGTTGAGATTCAAAACTAAAATATTTGTCAATATACTGTGTAAAACTACATATCCATCCTCATTTAGCCATGAATGATTACAAATGAAATGTATTTTTGATTGGAAATGAAATTGTCAGATATGTGGCTATCTGGTCTAATATGTAGCCATTCCTGCAACTGAGAATTTACAGGACCGAATGTCCTGTGGGGTGAAAAAGTTTTCACAAATAATGTGAGTCTAGGTTTCAGCCGTTATATACCCGTAATAAAAATACAATAAAGTCAAGTTTAGATTCACACAATCAGAACATGGTTCAGCTTTCATGTTCTCAGTATAGATATATTGTTGTACAATAAAGTTAAGATAAACCGCAAATACCCAGATTCTATTTACATAATTAGGACATGCGCCTTCGTGTTCTTGGTACATGTTTATGTATAATTAAACTGACGTGCACTATAATTCAAAACAATACTCAAACTAAATCCAAAGCAAAGGCAGAATTAATGGATACAATGCCAGGTTAGTAAATTGATGGCATACGTAGTTGTGAAGTCAAGTGAATATCTATATGTTATCATTATTTTGTGACGAGTTAGTTCATGAACATATGGTAAGTCCAGTGCACTAGTACTGCTCCCTCAAATAGGCGCAGACGAACAAGCAAGAAAAGGATTGTTATAGTGTACCAGTACTGCCCATCTATTGCTATTTGTATCTATAGCTTACATATAGATATAGGTGCATTAGCTATGTCCTCCACTATAATTGATATTTGGTTAATTTGTAGTTACAGTAATTAACTCTAATGGAGATCACCAACTCTCTTCTACTCAGAATAACATCTAGCATAAACCCTTTCTGATATTTCCAATCTACTACTACCGGCTCATACCATTTCTCACTGTCAAAACATGATGTTCTATGTATTCATTTATATGCAGTGTAAGCCATGATCTTGATTGAATAAAAAAATGTTACAAATAGTAAAATAGTACATCCCGATGAACACATGTCGTGCAATACTTATCAAATTAGTATCAGTATAAATATACACAGTACATAGCAAAATAGCATATCTTGATGAAAACATGTTTACAAACCTTTTTAATGAAACTCTTTACACAAAATACTGAAAATAACTAGAAGTATGTGACGCCTTATGACCCTAATTCATGGATAATTAGTAGTATTACGCCTTTAGATACATATTGACACGTAGAATGGCTCTTCTGGAGACCTATACATCTATTCATGGCAAGTTTCTCCCAGACACGTACAGATTAAGTATAAATTTCTTTAGAGACGCATAATCTCCTTAATTATGATGCATGGAAGCATTTTGCTGCCAATAAAGCATTAAATCCTAGTGATGTACTGAAGTCCACAACTCACATTACAATATTTAAAGTAGTTCTTTTCTAGGGTTAATTGCCATGATGCCTATGGGACTGATACACTCCCACTGGGTGAGCATGATGCACCAATGTAGCACCGGAGAGTAATGCTGCATCGCTAAGTCATCCCTTTTCAGCGACATGCCGTCCTTAAAACTATAATAGTCACAGAAATCAGCATCTTGGTCGTAAGGCCAAAAAATAAAAGGTTTGTTTCAGGTCATGAAAACTATGTATTCAGGCTATGTAAACAGGGCCGACCCTACGTTTTTTTATGCAATTTTGAAGAAATCTTTATATTTTTACACTTTTTGGGGATAAATATTAGGTTTCCAAAAGTTTTGAAAAAAATCTTCCCATTTTCATACTTTTTTGGGTCAATTTTAGGGTTATGTAAAAAAATTTAAAAAAGTAAAAAAATAAAAATCCTACCTTCCGACCCTAGAGTTTCATCCCATGTGACCTGAAACAAAACTTTTTTTTATTTGGCCTAAGCACAGTCGTAAGCATAGTCACAGTTTTTACATCAAAGGCTAGCAGTATGCGTTAATATTACCAACCACAGTGGGCAGGACAAATTCCTCTCTTTATAGGTCATGCGCCTACTATCACAGACAATACTTTCTTATCACAGACATGACTTTACTTGTCTTTGTACATTAGGGGATGCTATCTCTCTGTGTGCGGATGTCTTCAATGTTGAGTTTGAACACTTCCGTGACAAGATGATCTTGCAGGATATCGTCCTGACAGAGAACGAGGCAGAACTCAAGGAATGATCTAATGCCTCGTCGCTTCACGGTGTCCAGGATGACGTTCGTCTTCTCATCAGGTGACGTGTGGTCCGTCTGTAAGCAGGGATGTGAGACATGTAAGACAAACACTCAAAGACGTGCCATGAATGATAAACCCTTAAAGGCTACTAAAGTACTTAAATCCATTATCATAAATTCTCGCACAGAAGCAGCACTTCGTATGCTAGGCAACCCCTGCCTTAAATGGCATTTCACCTCACATAGCATAGATTTATATGATCAATTTTCAACATTCAACAAACTTCATTACAGAGAGATAACAGCATTTATCGCTTATTGAAAAGTACCAAATAAAGACTGTAATGGGAAATCAAAGCTACCCAGCTAAGATCAGTGTATAAGTATATGGCTGAGGTGTACACAAGTATGGGCTTTAAGTGGCCCTTTCAATGCATCTAAGGCCAAAAAAAAAGTTTCAGGTGACATGACAAGAAAATATAGCGAAAATGTCTTCAAAATTGCATAAAAAGTGTAGGGTCAGCCCTGTTTTGATAGGCCCGATCGGGTGACCTTTTTATTTTTGGTCTAAGTGTAAATTGAACAGGCTATAAAGAGGTATCACTAGAGTAAATAAATTCATACTACCCGGTATAAGTTATGTGTAGCTTGCATGAGAGTTACGCTTGTAGAAAAGAATTTAGGGAATGCTCTGCTTAAAGAGATTTAGGGAAGGTGTCACCCAGGACACTGCTCTAAAGCAACGCCCAGTAAACACAACTGCATTATCAGAACGTACTGAAATAGAACGTAATTTCAGTACGTAATACAAACGTCCAAATGTAAGGGTTGCTTAACGTTATCAAACATTATCAAACGTTATTAAACATGTATAAACGTTATTTGAACAGTATTTTCAGGTTTATTAAACATTACTACCACGTTTACTTAGGTTATGCAAATGTTATCACATGGGTTTGAATTCTGTAACAAGCAATACATTTTAATTTCGAAAGTATGTTATATCAGGGTCCTTGTTATGCTGCTTCATGTTTACAGCCACGTTTCTCAAATGTTCTGGATTAAAATCATGACAATAATTTAAGTTCTTAGCATAAACACGTTGCTTGTTACAGGATTCGAACCCACATGCAATTGACCCAACCAATCTGATATTTTAAAAACGATTTTCTTTCTCATACATGGCTAGTGTTATCCCTTGGAGAAATACCATTAGATATGTAGCAGTAAAGGCTACGTCAGGTTACAGTTCAGGTTACGTCTAAGTGTTATGAGCTACAGCTATAATGCCATCTACCTGGACCCTAAAGTAGAGAGCAATGCGGTGGATATACCAGCTGTCTCCATAGCTCAGTTGGTAGAGCAATTGTCTGTTAATCTTAAGGAACCAAGTTCAAGTCTGGGCATCACCCAAGTCCATCAGAAAAAAGTGTAATGCAAGAGGGTTTTATTACTATACACAGTCAAACAAACGTTTTGTGCATTCTTCTTAATGTTCAGAACCAATGAGGATTTTGGATTTGGAATTTATTTATTCTAGGCTAGGTTTGGGTAATTTACGTAAATAAACCTGAAAACAATGTTTCTATTACGTTAACAAACATTTACTAATTTTTATCTACGTTTAATGACGTAAAAGAACCCTTACATTTGGGTGTTTAAGACATAGAAATGACGTTCTGTCAACGTTAACTAATGTATGTGTGCTTGCTTGGCGCGCGGCCCTTAAAGGGTTTAATGGGCAATGTAGAACTATTATGAAGCCGTTGGACTTACTTTAAGCTTGTCCTCAACATCTGGCGTGATGACCTTGACTCTCCTCAACTCAGCCAGGACACGATTGGTGACCTCTGCAGGTTTATTTAGCAAGGTTAGAAAGATTTAATCACATTTACACCAAGATATGTTTACCGACATTGTGGCCTGCACAATGCATTAAGGTGGGTCGTGGCCATTGTAGATCAAAAGAAATTCTGGATGATACCAGGGACTCTGATTTTGATTTACGCAAGAGTGAGGAACCGGCTTCACCTTCAATTGAATGGGAGCAGAACATTGTGAGGCAAATCAAGCTGGTAGAGGAGAATAAGGTGATTTTACAATGTATAATAGAGCTGAAGGCCATGGAGGATAGGCTATCGGCCATAAACACCGAAAAAGCGAAGCTAGAGTCCGAATTGGCTTCCAAACAAGATAACGACGCCGGGGGGTGCGACGACAACAAAGAAGCCAGTCGTTCCTCCTCCAGGGCTCAGCCTGCAGGATCCGATTGAAAAGTGATAACACTTTTTTTGGAATGAAGATATATCTTTGTGTTCATTGTGTGATGTTTCAGAATGCTGTGGTTATTGATTGATGGAAAATAAAAATGTAAGAATTTTTAATTTCTTTCTAATTTAATTTTAATGTACAATTACAATACTATTATTTTTTCAGAAAAGGAATTGTGAAACTCTGATGACTTTGATTCAATGGGATCGACCCACCTTAATGCAGTATGCCCTTGGTCGCCATGATGCATGGATGCAGCCCATAGGAGTAAATCACAAGCGCTGCATTCAAGCATCATACTGACTCTGTAGAGTTGATACACTTCCAAAGGGTCAGCATGACGCATCAATTCAGTACTGATATGATACCAAATATGCCAATATTTGTCTTTTTTTTTCATAAGAAAGAATTAGCATTAAAGAAAGTTTTTCTCAAAGCGTGATTTCTATGACGTGCACATTAATGAGATACCAGGTTTCATTATAAGTGGCCTATTAATGTGATTACCAGTTATTCCATGTTGCCTGGTTTTAAACCAAAAAATGACTTTTGGCGGCATCGTTTCTAGCTATTTTTGCGTTTGAAATGTTAGTGAGAAATACTCACCAAAACGTTTATAGAACTTGTTCCTGTTGTTGACTATGAGTTGCTCAACTTCATCATAGTCCAAAAGCTTGTGGGGAGCCTTAGGAACATCTGTATCTAGTACATCAAAGCTATCATTATTGTGTCTATATTCTTAACAATATATATGGAAGTAAAACTTTTTCAACTTTCCTCCCCAATATTAACTGGAAATACCCTGCATTTATACATCTTCTCTTTACATAAAATAAATCAATCAATCACTCAATCAATTAAGTCACTTATCGAATGAATTTTGATTGTGTTTTGATTATTGTGATTGTAGAGAGTTTCCAAAGTACATTATCCTTCCACATCTGAAATAGTTTCGAGAGGCATTACCAATGAACGTTTTGTTTTCTTTTTTTTTGAACCAATAGAAGTCAGTGTAAAACTATTATGATTTGATTGTTCATGCAGGAAATGCTCTGGTAAATGTAGATGAAATCAATAAGATGAGTTAATATTGTACCTGATTGCCTAGTTTGGCTGGGTGAGGCCTCAGCTTTTGAGGCTTTCTGTGGGTAGACGATGGATAAGGGATGACTTATGGGGTCAATACTTTCCTCTTGGTAGTTGAAGGTGACCTCCATGTTACACGCCACCTGCTCAGCTGTGGTGGTGCTTTCAAGGATGTAGCTTTTTATGGGAGTTGAGCCGTAGTTCTGTTTGTGATAGAAGACTTGCTTTCCGTTGATCTTAAATTCATCCTGGGTAATTAAAGAATATACTTTGAAATACATTGAATTTACTATTTGAATGTAGCCCCGTATAGGTGTCACATAGGATACCCACCCTTTCATACTAGAAAAGTTGCATCACCATGCGTTTTCACCATGGCAATGAAACACAACTTGTAACATATTCCCCTAACCCAGTTGGCACAAAATCTTGTTTAATGTTGAAACAATGTTGAATGAACATTGAATTAACAACCACTTGTCAATGTTGATTCAATGTTCTGTGCCCACTGAGAACATGCAAAAACGGCATTTTAACACGCCAATGAACCAGTGAACAGTGGTCTCTTCTTGGACCAGGGTCCCAACTACAATAGATATATAGAAATATTGAAAACTGACTTTTAATTTTACCTGTTTGACGGCTGTTGAACCGACCCGAACGATATTCCATGGGTCCTCCTCCTTAATCTCCAGGTGAACTTGGATCTCTGGGAACTCAGTTTTTTCCAATGTTACTGGTAAGCGAACCAACTGTCTATTGATTTCAGTCATACCCTCAGGGTAACTCTGCTCGTGAAAGAAAAAATTGTTTGATTTGCCAACCCTATATATCAGTAATCATTCTTCAAAACATAATTTTACTTCAGATCTGCCTGTATATTGTGCCTCTGATTACGCAGGGGCACAATATCCTTTACATTTAAAATATTTCGCATATGAACTTGTTTTTCTATATTTATCATATAGAACATATGACCGCAACACTGTAATTGGGTATTATAGTACCCAAACAACATAGTGCTATTTCAGTATGAAATGTAAATCTTAGGAATAACGCACAACTATAACAACTTATTTAAACTAATTTTACCCATTGTCGACGACTGTCGAAGTCCTTGAGGGTGAAGCAGTTGACATGTGCCATGAGCCGTATTTCAGCTTTACTCCTGGATTCCAAGTTGGTGTGTGACACTGCTACCGTCAGCAGGACATCCTCGATATTAGTAGTAATTTTCCCGACGACAATGAATTCCGTAAAATGTTTTGTTTCGATGTACAGACTGTTGTTTTTTATTCTCAGGTGCATTCCTTTGTCCAAGGATATATCCTGCAAATTAAATAATGAGAGAGCTTGGATAAATGATCTAAAGATACGTTATTAACTGTGAATCCATTATTCCCCTATATGTAAAACGGCATAAATTGGGACCAGCGAACCACCCCATTGAATTAGGCCTGAGTGCTCACCGGGAACAGATTTAAACCAAAAGAGGCTAGATACAAGTATGTACTTTTTTCAATGCTAACTCGATTTTTCTCTCTAAATTTACTATAATTATATTTATGGTAGGCTATATGTTATAACCCTTCTCTTCATTAAACGTAATCACAAAATTAAATTCCAAATTAAGGAAAAGGGATAAATATTACATGTATACTCTCGCACAACGTAGGCCTACCTAACAACAGGAAGAAAATACTAGACAAATTCTCCGCCATTGTTTTGGCCTTCAACATGAGACTCAAATAAGATAAATATAGATCATTGAGGCTCTTTTACTGTGAGATTCCTCAATGAATACCCATTTGAATTCAGCCTGTATAGATGATATTAAACACAATTATAATTGTTGAGCTATGTCAGGTTAAATTTTCGAGTGGGACCCCTTCTAACACGCGCCGCCTGCCACGTAGACCTACTGTAGATAGGGACGCGCGTTGGCATGGTGATCACTGCGGGCGATCTGGAGCAGAGGAACGCCGGCCTGTCCTGCTGCCGCCTTCGGCCCGATTGTATACGATTGTGCAGTTGTTGGGGGGGGGGGGAGGGGGTTACGGGCATGGGGGGGGGGGGTTGGGGGTAGGCCTACTATCACGGGGGGGAGGGAGGTTAAGGGCAAGGGGGGGCGGTTGAGGGTAGGCCTACTATCACGGATTGCATAGATTGTATTAAAACATAATCACTAGCTGCCGAAGGCACTTTAAACTTTAAAAAGCATTAATGATTTTAAAGTTTCTCCTTTGCATGACAAGTCAAAACAAATACACCCTGTTCTCCTTCATCAAAACCTTTCGGTTCCATATTAATCATGCATAAATTTACCTACCTGAAATGTATTACCAATACTGCACAACACCTTGATATTGGAGAACTCCGCTGGTGTGAGATAGAGTGGGAACGAGACAGTGACTGGCTGTTGGAACCATATGTCCCTGTCCACCAAGCATTCAACTATAGGGCCAATGATGTACTCCTCGTCCGCCTGAACCCACTGACTGTAGTCCCCCAGGTTGGTGTGTACTTTAACTGCAGATCAGAAGACAGTATTTAAACATCTAACACTACAAAGGGTATTTCGTTTGCTACCTTTATCATGGATTCAGAGACTAATTTTACATATATTATATGTAGAGTGTGTCTCTAAATCCAATAACAAATATCTCTGATTTAGGAAGTTGTTATTCATGGTTACCATGGTTCATTTTTGAACTCTTAAAACTTGCCACCTCCCTAACCCCAACACCTCCCCCCCCCCCCCCCTGTTAAAAAATAACCACCGCCATTGAACATGTATCGTATGGGGGCACTGTTATACCAGCACTTAAAGGTGCAGGTCTCGGTACCCCTCCATCGACAGTCGGAGTGGAGTTGGGACAGGTAGTCAGCTCTAAATATAGGGGTGCTGGGGGTAAAAGCACAGTGACTCTCGGCATAACACATACTTACCACAAACATGACGAGTCTCACCCTGTGGTATGGCACCGGGTGGAACCGTGAGAACAACATCTGAGGTTTCACTGCTCAGGAGTCCACCTTCCCCTGTGAACCATCTGGAGAAAGCATTCCTCGACATAGTTGTAGTAGATCTAAAATTATATGATTGCTTATATAAGTATATATTTAGATATGTAAAGCCATTTAAAAAATGCAGATACCCGTTCACCTCAGATATCTTATCGACATAATCTATGCAAGAGCTATATAATTTCAACTTGGGCTTAAAAAGCATGCAATTCTTTGGTGTATACATCCATCATTGTAATAGTTACTCACAGATACTTTTCCTCAGATTCCTCTGCATGCCACTTGTGGTCGTGCCTCTCTTCACCTTCACTGAGGCTGTCCCTTCCTTCACTCTCACCGCCACATTCTTCTTGCATCAGTTGCTTCTGTCTGGCTACAATCTCCTGTTGTCTCTGCTCATACGAACTGACCTTATGGGCTTTGATGGAGGTCACTAGTGGGTCACCTGAATCAGAGGTATCAATACCAACACGCTGTACTATCTGTTTCTGCATGTTTGGGGGAACGGCTTGAAGAATCCCTCTTACCTTCCAAAGAGGGGAGCTAATGAATTGCTTGAGAAAAGCCAGTGCATGGTCTTGTGAAGCTCCCTGAAAATAATTGGAATATAATTTGTTACAGATGGATTTTAGATGTCGGAACCTTGTAATACTGAAATGCGAAGACGATTAGATGTAAATATGTCTGGTATAGCACTGTTTATTCCTCAGGAGTTGGACCTTGGGATATGTCATATGTGGCTGAAGGGTCAAACTGAAGAACAGGTAATTAAGGATAGGTTATCTTAAATTTTTGTTAGACTCACTGTCTTTGCTATTGATTCTTGATTTACACCACTGGCGAAACCAAGTAGGTCAACCAGCTCACAGATTGTGGTCTCATCTTGTTGAATCTTGCTCCTCTTCCAAACAGTACTTTCAACATCTAGGAGCTTGGCAAACGTCAACCTTTCTATTGTAGCTGCAAGTGAAAAGGACAGTTGGGAATAGGTTCCATTCATATACTGGAGGGGCGTGGCAACCGGGGGGGATGGGGGTGACATGTCCACCCCACTTTTGACCAACCCCAAAAAAGGTCAAACCCCAAAGGTCAAGTAAAAGGGGTCAAAAAGGGTCAAAATACGCCTCAGTCCCCCCTACTTTGAAACTGCTTGCCACACCCCTGTAATACAGTTGGTTTAGTTTCAGAGGCAAAATTAGAGGTAGATATTTCTTCTGAATGGTGGATTACTAAAGGGGGTAAACTTACAACAAACAATTGTAATGAATCCTCTCTTCTTACCTAGTTGTTCAACGGAGGCCTTCTGTGGATTGGTCTGCATAGTCTTCATCGTTTGCAGGTGCTGGTAAAACCAAGGTGCATGGTTGGATTCCTTGAACATGGGCCCATGCGTTTCACAAACATTTCTGTCATAGACAATCCTTTTACTAGACTCTTCTAGTTGACATAGAAATTTCCACTGCTTGCAAACTTCACAGCAAAGCCAAACTCCAAAACCATTTTTACCGGGCAAGTATTGTAGAGCAAGAGCAATGCATGAGAATATCCCCGAGAGATTATTCATTGAATCCTGTCCTTGGTGTACTGCGATCTCAATTACTTCAATCATCCTAGATTTTTTGGTCGAGAGTTTCCGGATGCTGACAGTTGACTCAGGGCTCTGACTTGGCCTGAATGTGGCAGAGTCCCTGTACACAGGACCACACACCTCCCAGTTGTAGCTGACTGACAGACTGGATATGAGGCGGCTGATGAGGCCTGTAGGCAGGAAGCCGATGTTCGGATAGAAGCGGATGACTCTACCAGGCTGGGGGTCTTCTTGTAGCTTCTCCCACGGGGGCAGCAAACATGGCACGAGATAGGGTGGGTCTTCACTGGTGGCATCCTTGAGCCTAGTGTAATAGCTGGGTGCAGGCATCACCAACGCAAACTTCAACATAGTGGTGAGGAGCTTCTTTCGTGTATCCTCATCTGGCCAAACGCTTTGAAGCAGCTTCTGGTGCAGAACTCCATTGTTGTCAAGGTCAGCCCAGTACATGGCATTTTCTTTGTACATGGGGCTGTCTTCATGGGCCTCCGCAATGGTAATCACTTTCTTGAATTGATCAGTTAACCACTGCACATCGCTAACAATGAAGTCTGCTAGCTGCCCTTCACCAAAGTACACCATATCCCCCACCTCGTGAAAGAATGACAAGGCAGCTTTAATGTTTATGCTGAGATCTTGTGTTTTAGCAATGGCTTTTACTTCCTCCATTGTGAAGCTCTCTTTCTTTTGTTCCATGATGGCTTCTTTCAGTTTGAACCAGGATATTGGGACTTGGTAGTTTCTCTCCTTGCCAAGCTTTTGAAGAGTTTCCTTTAGCTTCTTGACATCGCTGGCAGCACGTTCACGGTTAGAAATCGTGATGATGTCTTCAATAAGGAATCTGTAGCCTTTGTTTTGCAGGAACCTGTCTAGTGCTTCCTGATACTCCTCTACTTCATCCACAGAACACACCTTATGTGGCAAAGGAATAAACTCATAAAAAGGGGGACCTTTGTTCTGGGTACCTTGAATAAAATTCAGACATTGTCTCTAGAAATACAAAAATCATCTTCTCTCTTTATCTGTATTCACAACATTAGACCATTCACTACTTTGGATGTCTCTGCATGCAAGAATTAGGTTCAAAGTATTAACAGGTGGAAGACTGGACCAAAGATATAGCCTGACCCGTATTTCCAGGCAGCCTGTTAATGCAGGCTGCCCAGCCTGGTTTAGCAGGCCGGACAGGCAGGGTGTTATGTCAGTTTGACACACTTTCCCAGCATATCAGCCTGGTATAGCAGGCTGGGGCTCAGGCTTTCAGACCTTCTCCCAGCAGATACAGTTGCTATACCCTGCTCTGTATGTGCCAAACCAAACAAAATATGGATTTAGTCTGGCAATTACTCATAAATGCAATGGACCATGCACTTAATGCATCCAGAAGGTGGTAGGTAAAATATTGATTTATATACTCAGGGGGGCTATATTTTTCGCAAATATCATATAAAAAATGGGGGCTTTAAAAAATCGCAAATATGATTATATAAAAGCTATGCTAAAGACAAAGTGCTTTAGCAGAACGACCCTGTATACCAGTGTAGGGGCACAAATAATACGTGTACATATAGGTTCGTGGAGTCAACGCGGGAAGTGCCTCTTTCGGACACTAGGTGGCAACACCTACGCCATGGCTTTTGGATTATCCTGTAGCGGAGCCAGGCAGGGCACTCCAGACGGCACGCCGGTGGAGTGCCACGTCGACACTGCTTGGTCCGCGCTCTGGGTATATAAGAGGCCGAGGTTGGCTACCTCAGAGAGTTCGTCCCAGGACGAGCTCAGACCCACACCTTTCGATACCTTCGTTACCTTTTCAATTACGGGGCACCTACACCCCTCCCACTCTCTCGCTCCTGCACCAGCCATGCTGGCTCAGGACCAGATCATCCAGCTTTGCTGACTTCGAGCTAAAGGTAGAACGATGTACATCTTTGAGTTGGTTATCTAACTGAACCGAGCAAACCTTCGTGTTACTTTGAGGCTGTGATCGTGACTGAATAAAACCTGTTGCATTCAAACCGAATTTGGAACCTGTGTTTGTGTGATAATTCCACAACCCCTACACCAGGCTGAGTGACCTGTAAAAACGGGCTGGGTGAATTATGCAGGCTGTACTGTAAGCTCAGGCAGGCTTCCACCTGATTAAGTTCTGTCTTAAAATATTTCTTAGATATTTTCATCTGAATTCAAAATATTTGATTATTGAGCACCTCGAACATATGCATATATATGTGGTGATGTACCATTTTGCATCATTATGCTATACCTCTCGGAGGTGTACCGGCTCGGCCAGATCAGTCCTTGATCCGACCCGGACGGTACCACCCTGTTGTTCCCCTGCCTGGTTACTAGCCTGGCCCGAGTGAAGCTCACCTGGCCTGGACTGCTCGTCTACCATGGTTACAGCCAGAACTGCGCAGTTCGCTCTGCCATTCTGGCCCGGCTTATCAACCCGGCCCGGATGACCAACCCAGCCCGGATGGACAGATGTCACCACCAGTGGTGGCCTGCTATATAAGGCAGGCCTTCACCGACCACTAGTAGTATAGTATGTATCGGAATGGGACTATGCTTAAGTACTGTTTATTACTCACTCGATATGCAGCCAATCAGAGGCCGCCATTTGGTCACGTGACCCGTTGCAATGGTAACATGACCTACTTAGGACTCTCAGCCAATCAGAAGCCAGCATTCTGGGTGACCTACTGACCTACTTAGAAGCTCCCAGCCAATCAGAGGCTTGCATTCTGGTAACCATGGTAACGTGACCTACTTACGTGACGTGACCTACTTAGGCTCAGCCAATCAGAAGCCAGCATCTGGTAACTAGGGTAACGTGACCTACTTAGGGTTTGTTTGTAAACAACACCACGTGGCTCTCTTGTTTGTAAACAACACCACGTGACACGTGACTGTTTGTAAACAAACAAACAAAAGTTATGTAACTTATATATAGAAAATAAACACAACAAGATAATTTCTTTTTTTTCATGTTATGCTAAAATTATATTTTCAAAAAGCACATCTGTTACAGTGTCTATGTGTAAGTACGCGCGTTCTCATTCAAACACTATAACACTATTATACTGTAGCAGCAGCAGGTGGGGCAGGAAGAAAAGCAAGAGCACGGGCAGAAGCGATGACACCATTTGCACCATCCGGCCGTCGCGTTGGTAGCCCTACTACCCGTCGCGCGTTCAACTGGAGGCTTAAGTGTGACAAATGACGATTCTTTGTCGACGCGACTACTAACATCAGCAGCATCAGCAGCATCAGCAGCATCAGCAGCAGCGGCAGCAGCCTCGGCAGCAGCGGTAGCAGCAGCAGCAGCAGCGGCAGCAGCAGTAGCGTGAGCATTAGCAACAACAGCAGCAGCGGCAGTAGCAAGGGCAACAGAGCGTACACTAGCAGCAGCAGTCCTAACATCAGCAGCGTCATCAGCGGCGACATCGGCAGCCGCAACAGCATCAGCATCAGCAGCAGCAGCGTCGGCATCGGCGGCATTAGTAGCTGCATCGGCAGCAGCAACAGCAGCAGTCACAGCCGCAGCGGCAACAACAACGTCATCACAACCAGCGTCACTAACAGCCGCAGTAAATGCAGCAGTAGCACGATGAGCAGCACTAGCAGCAGCAGTAGCAGCGGCTACAGCAGCAGCTTCACATTCGCGCGCCGCTTCATCATACCGCATCATGTCACGGTCGTAACTTTCCATCATGGTGATCTGCAAATTGAGGCGTGGTGGTGGTGGTGGTGGTAGTAGTAGTAGTAGTAGTAGTAGTAGTAGTAGTAGTAGTAGAGAGAATGATGATGATGACGAAGACGGTTTCACTCCCCCTTATATACCCTTACTCCCCCCTTTTTTCAAGCCACCGGCCAGCTGCCCACTCACGGCAGGTCTTTAGATTAGCCTTAAGTCGCTTACTACGCGCTCATCATCCCTCTAATCACATTTCCAGCCGCCGGCCAGCTGACTGCTGACGACAGGAGAGGGTGATTTTTTTTTCTTTAGATTTAAGCCGCTTACCACACGCGCACCCTCTAGTCACAGACAGAGTGACAGAAAGGGAGGGGGTCGCTTTGTTCACGCTACCTGTAGTTGTTTTCTATACACACTCTAAGCCCATGACCTGCTAATCCTTTATACAGGTAACACGCGTTCAACTAATTACACTATTGTATGACAGTCGGTACACGGATTAATTTTAAACCACCCTCCCATCTGGATCCACGACTGGTGGGTGGAAGGATCCAGCTGAAAAGCGTGATTAGGGCTTTTGTTTCTCTTATGATAGCAGCAGGTCAGCATGCGACAGCTGAAAATGTCAGACTAAGTCGAACTCTCGCCGCTCCTATAAAAGACTGAGATGCATTCTCTTTCCACACGCCCTTCTACCATCGCCGCCGTCACCGCCACCGCCGGCCAGCCGACCGCCGCCACCGCCTGCAGTCACCCGGCCGCCCCTACCGTCACCGCCATCACGCCAGCAGGGAATTTCGAGCTGAGTCTGCTTATTGCTTATTTTTTTTCTTTGAGCTTTTTGTTTTAAAATTTTTTATTTTCACTCAGTCTTTTTTTTTTTTCGGAGGAAAGAAATATGGCGCCGCAGAGGGCGCGAGTTTTTAAAAGACGGACACGCGAACAAAGTGCCCTCCTCAACTGCCCGGCTATTTTTTTATCTCAAAGGAGAGAGCGTCACGTAGTTGAGGTTCACGCTTCTCTTGAAGCGTACCGAATTCTCCAGAAAAGCAAAGCCGAGTGCCAAAGAAATCGTCGTTATACAAGAGCGGAAAAGGAAAACGTAGCGACATGGCCGAGAGCCGTCTTCTCAGAACAGTATTTACTCCACCATTGCATAATAGCCGCTCTCAGCGCCCCCACTCGTTGGGCGTTTCATGAAAAGAAAGAGCGCTGCTACTCCCCTCACCCTGCCTCCTCTTATAAAGTGAGAATAAGCGCTATGAAACGATTCGACAAGCCGATCGGTTTTTTTGGAGTGACTGCAGCTCCCACTCGGTGGGCGCGCGTTGTGGCCGACGTGAACACGGTCTCTAAACGTTTCGACGTCGTCACCTGTTATCCCGCATATTGCAACGCAGCCGAATTGAAGAAGACAGGGACGCGCTATTTTAAACCATACACTCCAATATGTATTTGTCACCGCCGCGCTCACACGCCTTATTGCTTTTTCGAGACGATCGTGTCACAACACAGAAATAGAAAAAAAAGCGGCAAAGCAACGAGCTTTGCCTAAATGATCAAAAAAAAAAAAAAAGATTGATCTGCGCTTTTCTCTCCTCCTCCCCTCCTCCTCCTCCTCTTCCTCCTCCTCTTCTTTTTTTAAAAAATTAATATTTGTATCAGACTCCTCTGGAGTCTGATACAAACATTTATGACTATTGAGTGAAAATAGAATTTTATCGCAAAAAATAAAAAGAAAAAAAAGACACTTCTGCCGCCGCTACTGTGACACCGTCCGGAATCAATAAAAAGGTCGGCTGACTTTTCTCCACAAACATTCACTACCGACCGTTCGAGTGAGAAACACAGCAGACAGTCAGACACACAACTACTCTCTGACGTGTGCTGAAAAAAAACAAAAAATGTCGAGTAGTAAAAGCAAACTCTTCACAGAAATTCATTTCGACGCTCGACTACAAGGACCCTTTAGTTGTATCATTAGCGGTCCGTCGGGTTGTGGAAAATAGCGCTTGGTGGATCAATTTCTGAGCGACGTGAACAATTTGGTCACGCCACCGGTGGAAAAGACTTTTTACCATTACGGCGAGTGGCAGCCTCTGTTTGAAAAAATGCGAAATCAGTACGGTGTGGAATTCAGAGAAGGTCTTCCTAGCAAAGAGTCTATAGCGGGAGACGTGGAAGTAGCAGAAGACGCTTTATGACCACACACTCTACTGATATTGGACGATCTGATGAGCAGTTCCAATCAGCAAGTGGTAGCTGACATCTTTACTAAATACTCCCATCACTGGAACGTGAGCGTCATATATATCACTCAGAACCTATTCCAGAAATCACCCGACTTTCGAACTATGAGTCTGAACGCTCACTACATGATCGTTTTCAAGAACCCGCGCGACATGGGGCAAATAGCTAGTCTGTCTCGCGAGGTGTTTCCCTCCAACGCGGCGGCCCTCTCTAGTATATTTACCCATGAACTCAAGCGACCTCACTCATACCTCCTTCTGGACTTCAAGCAGTCAACACCTGACGATCTGAGAATACGCTCCTCTTTGACATCCATACACTCTCAGCTAGTATTCGTACCGCTAGACAAAAAAAAGAAGAAGAGAAAGTAGTAGCAAAAATGGCTTCTCATCTACTCGAAAGACACTTTGGTACTCTCAAGCACTTAGCTAAGTGCTTGCCAAAGGACTGCTCGCATCTAATAGACTCTGGAAGCGACGATCTGATCGCAGCGTTGAGTGAGATCTGTCACAATTTACTCGTAGGGAACATCCCGCTCAGCGACAAACAACTGGACAAGCTTCGAGAATCGGCTGACGTGTTGAGGGAGGTCGGCAAAAAATCTACTCCCATAAAAAAAAAGAGACGCGTCTTGGTACAAGAGGGAGGTTTCCTCATTCCGGCTCTCATAGGGATGGCCTTACCGCTTATAAAGAGCATTCTCCGTATATGAGACACCTCATTCGACACCTACTCGCTGACAGTACCACCACTACCGCCACCGCCAGCGTCATCGCCAACGTCGTCCCCATGACAGACTCAGGGCAGCAACAACACTACAAACGCTTAGCGCTCGTGGATCCTGAGACGCTCTACAAATCATCACGAGCAGGTCTACTTCATCATGTGCCCACTGCTGCTACTACTAGCGCTGCTACTACTGCAGTCGCTGCTGCTAGTACTTCTACTGCTCCAAACCTTCCTCCTCTTCCTGATGAGCGTAGTGAAAAGAACGAGAGTTCCGCCCCTGCCACCGCCGCCCGCCTACCTGCCGATATGGCCTATTACCACAAGCAGGCGGAACAATCCCTTCATCCCAACGCGGCATTGCACCAGGTGCTACAGTTTATCTACAGGGACTTGGACTTAGTGTTGAACGATCCCACTTTGGAATCACGCGAGAAAATGTTGAAATACCGAAGGTTGTTGAATAGATTGCAATTTTTTCTCGCGAATCCCAACAACAGCAACATCTCTTCGTCCTACACTTCTTCGCCGCCGGCTCACCTCCGTCAGTCTGCTGAAGAAGCCAGCGCGTCCCTACTTGAGCGGTTGGTGAACCAAGTTCCCAAGAGGAATCGCATCCGGACCGCTGCGCTGTACAACAAATTGGAGAAATCCGGTGTGGTCAAGTGGAACGAGGACGGCGCAGTGCGCGAGATGTCGGGTCGGAGAATACCACCTGAGCGTCACATCAACATAGTGGAATTACTGAGCGACGCCGCCAGGTTCAGGAAGACGGCGACCAGACCGGCGGGCTACTCTCCGTTCACAAAAGCGCTGCGCGAAGCAGTTCCCACAGACTCCTTGATCGGAAACCATCTGTATAAAGCGAGCGGACCTGGCCGACGTTTGGACACACGGCTTACTGACAGAGGTCGGATACGACCGAGCTTCGACTCGGAAGAAGGAGAAGCAGAAGAAGAAGCAGCAGCAGCAGCAGCAGCAGCAGTAGCAACAGCAGACTCTTCTTTCCAGGTGGACGATCAATCCTCTGACGACGACGAGGGCAGTGAACTTTTCCAAACTCCGACTACAGCGAAACCCCCGTCGGCATATAGGAGCGCGGCGAGTAGGAAAAGGAAAAGGCGTAACCGCCTAGCGCAGGTGTCGTACACTCCCGCTCCTGGTGCTACTCCTCCATCAGGCCGACGATGGGAAAACCGGTGAAGAGACTGACCAAGAAGGAAAAAGAAAAGAAGCGCGTAGTAGCTAGATATACCGACGTCAAAGCACCCTCTAGTTTCACTAGCGTGACTAAACTCCAGAAACATCATTTTCGCCACCTAAACCCGGCCGTCATCCGAGACGCTTCAGTGTCGCTGGACGCCTACACTAAACATAAACCCATTCGGAGAAAAATTCGCAAGGAACAAGACTATAACCGGTGCAATCGATCAGCAGTGGCAGATAGATCTGATGGACTTTGGCTTTGGCGTCTCACAACGACCGCTGACGGCGATCGACGTTTTCTTTAGGTATGCGTGGGCCGTTCCCATTAAATCCAAGAGTGGTGCTGATGTTAACGAGGCCTTCCAAAAGATGACAGACACTGGCGAGAGACAACCGCGCACTGTTCAGACAGACAAGGGGAAAGAGTTTTTGAACAAGATCTTTCAAGATCACTTGAAGAGCGAGGGCATAGAGTTTTTCACTGGCGAGAACGACGACATCAAAGCTAGTCTAGTGGAGCGCTTGAACCGCAGTCTGAAGGAGAAGCTGTGGCGTTATTTCACACACAAGCGCACGTATCGCTACGTAGACGTACTGCACCATGTAGTGTCTTCTTACAATCGCACTCACCACAAGACGTTGAAAATGGCGCCGGCTCAAGTCAGCTCGGAAAACAGCGAAACAGTTTGGCTCACTCGCTCTTCAAAGACGTCCAAGTCTCCATCGGCGGTTTCAAAGTGTCTGGCAACACTGAGACCTACCCTTACAGAGCTTACTTGGAAGGGTTACTCAACTACAACAAAGACGTGAAGTGCGGCGTCATAAGCGCCCAGGGGTGGCATGAAGATACGCCTGGTCACTTTGACGCGTTGACTAACGCGAATGCGGGGTACACTGCGCGCAGGAAGCTAATCTCCAACAAGCGCTTTTCGCTGATGGCGCGACTGCACTTTGACCTGGCTCATCAACCGAAGCTCATTGTTGGAGAGACAGAAATCAATCTCACTCTGAAACAGGCAGCGCCCTCTTTCTATTTGATGTGCGCCCCTGACGCAGGCTACAGCTTGAAGATCTACAAAGCAAAGCTCTACGTGCGACGTGTGTTGGTGGCGGACGCTGTAGCGGAAACGCACGATAGAGCGGTGATAGAGCACGGCCCCTTCGACTACCCGGTGAACAGAGTGGAGGTGACGACGTACGCCATCCCTCAAGGTAACAGAGATTACAGCTACACGCACTCCAACACAGGCCAGCTTCCCAAGTCGATGATGATTTGCTTCCTGGACCACGACACCTTCAACGGTAGCTACAACAAGAACCCGTTCGAGATGAAGCATTTCGACATCAGCTCGCTTCAAGTGATAGTGAACGATCAGAAAGTGCCGAACGACGCTTACGTGCCCGACTTTAAAACCAAAGCGGCCGTGAGAGAGTACTTGGCGCTACACACGGTAACGGGGATGTACGAGGGCGCGCGCTCCTGTGGTATTTCATGCGAGCAATTCCTGAACGGTTACACTGTGTTCCCCCTCGATTTAACCCCAGACAGATCGCACGACGGGTGTCGCGTGAACCTTATAAGAGCGGGTCAGCTGAGGGTGGAAGTCAGTTTCCGCTCGGCGCTACAAGCGACAACAACGGTGCTACTCCACTTGGTGTACGACAACGTCGTCGAGCTGACCAGAGATCGACACCCTATCACCGACTACCACATGAACTGAAGACAAGACAGCGGTACTTAGCGTATCGTATGAATACGCTTGAAATAAGTAGAGTGTTGAAGGAAAACGTTCACACAAAACATCGTTTCCTAGGTGTTTTCTCTTGTGACACTATTCCGAAGCACCCTATCAAAGACACTTGTTTCGTGAGCAACACAGATCCGCAACATTTACCAGGCCAGCATTGGGTAGCGTTTTACGTGTCGAGCACGGGGAAGTGTACTACTTTGATTCCTTTGGCTTACCGCCGCTGAGTGCGGAGTTCTTGTCTTTCGTGGAACGCTCTGCTCCGTTCAAGTGGCAAAGAAACCGCGTTCAACTACAAGACACTTCTGCTGACACCTGTGGACCTCATTGCGTTCATTTCCTAATTGAAGCATGTCGAACAAGAAACCCCAAGAAGTGCGTCATGCGCATGAGCAAAATCCCAAAGCTGAGCGACCGGACAGTGAGTCAGAAGCTAACGATGATGCTGTTGTGACAGAAAAAACGGGTTGTTGCGATGGCGGACGTTTCATGGAAGCAAAGATTCTCTGCCTTGCCGAAATAGTGTTGGATTTATCCCAAGTCGTGCAATGTCTATTGGAGAGAGGTCGTCAGAAGTGTGGTGCGAGTGACGGCGGCATGAGACTTTGCGGCCTGTTGGGTTGCAAATCGAAGAAGCAAGCTAAAAAAGCATAAACTTGTGTGTTTTTTGATTGAAATGAAAATAAAGAATAAAATGAAAAAAAAAGAAATTATCTTGTTGTGTTTTTATTTCTATATATAAGTTATATAACTTTTTTTTTGTTTGTTTACAAACAGTCACATGTCACGTGGTGTTGTTTACAAACAAGAGAGCCACGTGGTGTTGTTTACAAACAAAACCCTAAGTAGGTCACGTTACCCTAGTTACCAGAATGCCGGCTTCTGATTGGCTGAGCCTAGTCACGTTACCATGGTTACCAGAATGCCGGCCACTGATTGGCTGAGAGCTTCTAAGTAGGTCAGTAGGTCACCCAGAATGCTGGCTTCTGATTGGCTGAGAGTCCTAAGTAGGTCACGTTACCATGGCAACGGGTCACGTGACCAAATGGAGGCCTCTGATTGGCTGCATATCGATTGAGTAATAAACAGTACTTAAGCATAGTCCCGTTCCGATACATTATATACTACTACCACTGGCAGTTCCCACTAGGAGCTCCACCTATGAGGGCACACGTGGAGACCTCTTAGGTAGCAGCTACTGAAGGTCCCACTGACAGAATCTTGGATTGGACCCTGCTCCCCAGATGACCATCAACCCATTGGGTCACTGCCATCTATGATGTCTACTGAAGTCATACGATCCTTTCAGTTCGCTAGTAGTCAAGATACTTGGACGATTCCCTGACAGTCCCTAGTCCTAGCCTACCCTGAGTATTGGGATCACTACATATAAAAGGAATAACATTTTTCAAATGTGTTTTGATCGTTATATTGGGATATTGCTAGACTTGCTCAAGTCTGTCTTTATAGAGGGACGTCTACTCACTCCTTCCTCAGTAGTATAGTATGTATCGGAACGGGACTATAGTTAAGTACTGTTTATTACTCAATCGACCTGCAGCCAATCAGAGGCCTCCATTTGGTCACGTGACCGGAAGTGACCTACTTAGGGGATTAGTGGTGACGTCACGTGACCTAGTTAGCCAATCAGAGGCCGCCATTTGGTCACGTGACCGGAAGTGACGTCATATGACCTACTTATGGACCGGAAGTGACGACATATGACCTACTTAGGGGACCGGAAGTGAGGTCATATGACCTACTTTAGGATCACGTGACCGGAAGTGACCTGATGAGTCACGTGACCGGAAGTGACGTCACATGACCTAATGGCCAACCGGAAGTGAGTGACCTCATTGAGGATCACGTGACCGGAAGTGACCTGATTGATCACGTGACCGGAAGAAGAAGTGACGTCACGCGACTTAATGAAGAGATGAGCGTCTTTAAGGGGTCACGCGCTTTAAAATGTGATATCTTTTTTTTTGGAGGAGGAGGAGGAGGAGGAGGAGGAGGCGAGTCTCTTATTTTTTTCGGTAAACTAATAAAAAACACTACGATATAAGTTTGTTTTTTTTTTCATTTTTTATTGTTTTACGAGCGACTGGAAGTGACTTATTGAACTAGGTAGAAGCGTTCTTTAGAGTGTATAAGGGGGGGGGGGGGGGAGGGGGGGGGAGGGGAGGGGAGGGGAGGGAAGGGGAGGGGGGCCCCTTTAAGATGCATGGGGAGGGGGGCGCTTTTAGGATGCATGGGGCGGGTGGGGGGGAGGGGGGGAGGGGGGAGGGGGGCACTCTAGGGGGGTGGGGGGGCTCAGTGGATGTCCCTTCTCGAGAGGAAGAAGCGTGTCTCTTCGTTTTTTTTTGTTTATCACGTGCCTCGATGAGGCGATCAGCTGCGACTGGAGGAAGTGACACTTTAAGAGGGCGCGCGTCTTAATTGTTATGATATTTTTTTTTACTTACTAATAAAGAAGACGTATGAAAATAAAACACAACAATTCACATGTCCGTCGTTCTCGTTGTTTCTTGCTTGATAAAGTCAAGTAATATCGCGATGCCGAGGTCAAACTTTCCCATGTCCTCAGTCAACACTCTAAGGAGTTCAAAAGGTGTACCGCCGGCACCGTCAGCTTCATCTTGCCACATTTTCAACACTCAGAAGGCCCACTCAGCGGGACTTCCTCCGTATTCGCATTCTTCAGCGATCTTATCTAACCTCTCAGGCGACAATTTTAAATGGTCCCCCACCTCTTTCCACCTGCTACCTAGACGTCTGCCGAGGGTGCCCAAGTGCTTATGCATCGCGCGCGAGTCGGGGTTTTCGAAATCCAACCCCTGTCTGTGGAGAAGGGACATCCACTGAGCCAACAGTTCCACGCGTCTAATGCGGGTGAAGACGCGACCGAGCTCTCCCCATCTATGACGATGCGGGGTTTCACCCCACCAGACTCGGAACATCGCCGTACACAGCTCCTCCGGTGTCTTGACACTGCGCTCTACTAGAGCATCCATACGGGCGGCGGTAACTTTTAAGCTACTGCCCAACTCTCTCCAACAGCCGCTCAACTCTTTACCTAGTTGACGAAGCAAGGCGTCGCTATAGGCTAACCGCCGCTGTCCTACCTCTCTGTTCTCCCCATCGGTCTGCCTCGCGCGTCTCACGTCGTCAAGCCGCATTAACTTTTTTTCAGGTGGACAAGGCGGCGAAGGCGAGCTTGAAAGTGGAATAGCTTGAGCCATCTCGTCTCGTCTTGGCGGCGGCGGCGGCGGCGGCGGCGGTGGCGGCGGCGGCGGCGGCGGTGGTGGCGGCGGTGGTGGTAGTAGACGTTACTGTGGTCAGAGGCGATATGGTTTTTTTCCAACAGAAATCAGAGCTTTTATACAGAGGGAGTTTAATCCCATTTCCAACAGCACTCCAGCTGTCTAGCGACCTGTCCGCATGACGCTTTTTCAGCCGCTCCGCTCCTTAAGAGCTTAGATGACGAGGGGTATGTCATCGCTATCCGTGGAGACCAGCTGAAAACGGTGTTTCTTCCTCATCCATAGCCTTACCTCCTACCCCCTACCTGAGGACGTCTCCCTCCCTCTGACATTCATTGTAACAAACGTCAGAGGTCAGGTGAAAATCGGATTTTTTTCATGCACAGCCTTAGTCAGCTGTCACCCCTCCCTATTGAACTAGCCGGCCGCCGCCTGGCCGGCCCGGTCTACTCACCACGGCAGGAGGTGGTGATTTTTTTTGTCTTACACTTAAGTCGCTCACCACATGCACACGCCTCTACTCACAGACAGACACGTTCGTCTTAGGGGGGTCCTGCTTCACGCCACACGCCTCCTGTAGTTTTTTTTTGTATACACACTCTAAGCTCATCACCGTTAATCCTTTATACAGCTAACGCGCGCTGAATGGCTGAACAGGGTGGTAAGTGGCTTAGCTCATGACAGTGGATCCCTCAAAAAAAGAGAGGGGAAAGGGATCCAGCTGAAAACGTCATACCTTATGTCTTTGTGAATGGCCGCCGGTCAGTCGACGGCAGCAACCGCTTAATCCTTTATACAGCTAATGCGCGTTGAATTGCTGAACAGGGTGGTAAGCGGCTTAGCTCATGACAGTCGATCTCTCAAAAGGGGGGAAAGGGATCCAGCTGAAAACGTCATGCCTTATGTCTTTTGTTTCTCTTTGTGAATGGCCGCCGGCCGGCCGGCGGCAGCTGAACAGGGTCAGTAAGTAGCTTAGCTCTAGAAGCGAGAAGGCGTATATAAGGGGCCTGGAAACCTCCATTCACTCACTCATTCTTTTGCTGCTCTCTACAGTCACCACCATGAGCAAAAGACAACACCTAGCGCCGTCCAAGAACAAGAAGACTACGCGGAACAGCGCTCGTTTAGCGTCAGTGCCTCCTCTTGCTACTGAAAATGAGACTACCGCCGCAGCCGCTTGGTCTTATCACCCTCCCGCTGTAGCGAGCGCTCGCGGCAGTAGTAGTAGTAGTAGCAGTAGTAGTAGCAGTAGTAGTACTAGTAGTAGTAGTAGTAGTAGTAGTGGTAGTAGTACTACTGGTAGTAGTCGTCGTGCTAGCGACGTTGTTACACTCGCGACGGTACACGTTGCTGCTAAGCGCGCTGCCGCTGCTACTGCCGCTCCGCCTGCTGGTGATCCTCGGGCTGCGGCTGCTGCGGCTGCTGCTGCTGCTGCACCTGCTACCGCTGCGCCTGCTACCGCTGCGCCTGCTGAGGCTGCTGCGCCTGCTACTGTTGCGTCTGCTGCTGCTGCTGCTGCTGCTGCTGCTTCTGCTGCACCTGCTGCTACCGCTACTACTACTGACGACAACGCTCCTGGCACAGCGCAGTACTGGCAACCGGGTTTTTACCTCCCCACTACTGTTGATGACTTTGATGACCTGCCGCACGTTGCACAGCCCCTCTCCTCCACCACTACATCGACCGACGCCCTCGACGCCGCTCGCGCTGAGAGTGACAGCTATTCGGACACTCAGCCCCTAAACCGAGAAGAAGAGGAGGAGGAGGAGGAGGAGGAGCAGCAGCAACAGGGTGAGACAGAGAACGACGCTGACGACGAGGCGTACGAACAACCCGAAGGGAAAGGGGTGGGCGGTACGTTTTTCGGCTCCCCTCTTCGACCTTTCGACCTCACTTCCACTAGTAGCGCCCCGTCCGGTCCGTGGCGACTGCCCTCACCGCCACCTTACGAGGGTGGCGGCGCTTCATCTTCTACCGCTACACTCAGCACCGACGGTGTGTGGCTGCTCTGTTCCAACAACGAGGCCTCGGATACCACCAGCGCTGACGCTGCTCCTGCTATCGGTTCTGCTGCTGATTCAGCTCACGCTGATGGTGTTACTCATCCTGCGGGTGTGAAACGTTCTAAGGTGAGTTCCAGAACAACAAGGCCTAGTAAGAAGAGAAAAATACAAGAAAAAGAACGAGATGGACGAGAAGAAGCAGAGAAAACCTTCTCCCGTCTTCTCGGGTTAGAGTTCTGCTTAGACGGAGCTTTGACGCTGGAGATCTGGGAGGACGTGGCTAGACTGTCTAGGAGGCCGCGCTACACAAAAGACGGCCAGGTGAAAGAGGCGTCTCTGACCAGAAGCAAGCGAGTGCACTTCACGGCCGACGCGCTGCGCGAGCTAATAGCACGCATCGCCGATATCCGCGCAGTGGTGCGCATACGCGACACAGCGGCCGCGCAAGGAAAACCTAATCACACCCCCTGGTTCGCAGTGCTGGATGAGGAGGGCGAAGTGTACGCAGCTGTGAGCTACTACAGCGGTAAGAACCTCGTCCACGTGCGCAAGTACGAAGGTCCTGACAAAAAACCCACACAGCAGGGAGTGACGCTGTCCGCCAGAGCGCTCAAAGAGTTGGATGACAAAACAGAGATCATTCTGAAATATCTCGGCATAGATTCGGAATGAGAGACGCTCAACGCTCACGCGCGCACACACACACACACACAGCGTTTGATGTACGCTGTATGAGACAGACAGACGGATACACAGACAGCAGACAGAAAGATAAATAGATAGATAGATAGACAGATAGATTGATAGATAGATAGATAGTTAGACGGCTAAGTAGTTGGTAACTGAGTGAAAAAAACAACATGACACAGTACGTATGCGAAAAGTGTTTCAAAATGTTTAAAAGACCGTACAACCACGAGAGACACGTAGAAAATTGTAGAGTAGTACCTAAGTTTTGCCCTCTATGCGGCGAAGGCGATTGCCGAAAGATCGCCTGTCGACGCGAATCTCTGGACGGGGTGACCGTCCCTCCGCGCATATGTGCTGTACCGAACGGGGAGGAAACGTTCACGGCGAATTGGCCTGCGATACAAACGGGCGTCAGGATGCACGGGACTCGCGTGAGTGTAACAAACTTCAGGCTACCAACCGGCGAGTTGAGTGACGCTGTAGATACTATGCGTCGCATTCACTTGACACAAAGATTCAGATACAAAGTGGGTTTCTCGGTAGGCTTACTCTTACAACACAGAGAAGACAAGAGCAAACTGCGCTACTTTCACGCCTCCCAGAACAACGCAACTCTCATACAACCGCTCCCTACTATAACTAATTCAGAAACTTTGGAAGAGCTCCTCTCAAAGATGGAAAACACCGTCGCTTGCGAGGAAGTACGGAAACTTTGCGACGCTGACACCAAGTGGCACGTTCTTTTTCCTACCAATTTGAACATTTGCGTTTACATGGGACCGGGGGAATTCCCCATAGGCGGTAGGATCACTCAGGCCGGTCGAGTTGGAAAGAGAAGCGGCGTGTTAGATTTTCCCAACAAGGACAACCTCTGCATCTTCCGCTGCATTTCCTTTCACTTATACAACACCAGCAAGCGCGCTTCAGATTTGTTACGTCAGTTCTGTCCCGCTGCCACACCTGAATCCTTTCCGGGTCTGAACATCCGCGACTTACCCGCGTTAGAGAACTTGTTTGACGTACAGATAGCGGTTTACACCGCGTCGCGTCAAGTGCCGGGGCGGAAGTTGAGAAGACGCGTTACTCTGATCAGACCGCCTTCCAGAACTCTGGCCGCCCGAGGTAAAGTCAACCTACACCTGACGGCGAAAGGCGGTTTGCACGTCTCTCTCGTCACGGACTTCAACGCGTACGCGGGCATATACGAATGTTGCAAGTGTAAGGCGGCGTTCACCACCGAGTTCTTGCTGAAGAGACACAGGAACCAGCTTTCCTCTTGCCGACAAGTCAAGTTGCGCTACGTAGGTGGCATCTACCAAAATTCGAGAACGATTTTCGAAGCGCTAGCAGACTTCTCCATTTTTCCCCCCGACGGACATTCCGGAATCTACCCTTACAAGATCGCCTTCGATTTCGAGGCTTTCTTCAGACCGTGCAAAGAACCGTCGACGGAACACGTGTCCCTGCTGTGGGATCACGTCCCTTTGTCGGCTAGCGTCGCATCCGACTTTCCGGGGTGGGAGGGGCCCGTCTGCTTCGTCAGAGAATCCGACGCAGATTCCGACCCCTTGTTGGACCGAGTTTTAAATCACATAAACGAGAACGCCAAAGTCATCGGGGAAGCTGTGCTAGAACTTTACCGACCGACCTTAGCGAAGTTAGATGCGGCGATAGGTGAAGCTCTCCTGCTGGAGGAGGCGACGTTCACCCCTTCTCCAGGCGGCTTCGCTGCGGCTCAGACCAGACACCCGTTAGTTCAACTGAAGAAGCTTCTTCTGAGATACATCCGTCAAGCTCCAGTCGTGGGCTTCAACTCGGGGCGTTACGACTTGAACCTGATCAAAATACGCCTTCACTCGTTCTTCGCCTCCGGAGACCGAAGAAACCAAGAATTCAGCGTCATAAAGAGAAGCAATCAATACTTGGCGGTTTACACACAGCACACGGTTTTCTTGGACGTAGTCAACTATTTGGCACCCGGTTACAACTACGCGACCTTTTTGCGAGCTTTCACCAGGAACGAAGAGAAAGGTCACTTTCCTTACGAATGGATGACGTCTACCAGGAAACTGGCAAACAGAACGCTGCCACCGAGATCGGCTTTCGACAGCGAGCTGACGGGCGTCAAAATGTCCGAATCCGACTACGCCGCATGTCAGAAAGTTTGGTCCGACGAGAAGATGCAAACTATGGAAGACTACTTGATCCACTACAACAACAAAGACGTCAAACCTTTCATAGAAGCTCTGAAAAATCACGCTAAATTTTTCCAAGATCGCGGCATTGACATGTTGAAAGACGGAGTTTCTCTCGCCGGTTTGACTTTACGGTTCCTCTTCCAAAACCTAGAAGACGCGTTCACAACGTTCCCCCAGTTCGACACCGTCCTCCACGCTCTGATCAAAGAAAATCTAGTCGGCGGTCCTTCCATCATCTTCCATAGATTTCACGAGAAGGGCACCACGCGGATAAGGGAGCACAAGTACGGCGAAGAAGCGAGACCGTGCCAACACATCCTAGGACTAGACGCTAACTCTCTGTACTTGCGCTGCATGAGCGAAGCGCACTGCACGGGCTATTACGCGGTGAGACGGCCCGAGACCGAGTTCAAGCCCGAAATTAGGCAAAGAAACTCTCACAGCGCTTTGGAGTGGTTACGCTTCGTAGAGCACGACCGCGACGTGAAACTGCGCCACGCTTTGAACGGCGGCGAGATGGTTGTAGGCTGTCGGAGAATTCGCGTGGACGGGTTTCACGCGGCCTCTAATACGGTTTTCCAGTTTCACGGGTGTTGGTTCCACGCTCACGAGTGCATACCGTCGCACCGATATCAGTGCGCTTCACTGAGAGAGGAGAGACGCGACAGAACGACCAGAGTAAGCGCTTACTTGAAAGCGCTAGGTCACAAGCTGGTCGTCGTGTGGGAGTGCGAATGGCGAGAGATGAAGCGTCGAGATGAGCGGGTCAAGGCCTCCCAACAACGCTGGAAGGTTGACGCTTTGAAAGTGTCTCGAAACGCGATGAGCGAGAGCGACATCCTTTCCGCTGTGAAAGAGGAGAAAATGTTCGGTTTAGTTCAAGTGGACATCACTACGCCGCCTCACCTACGAGACTACTTCGAAGAAATGACCCCCGTTTTCAAGAACGCGACCGTTTCAAAATCGGACATAGGACCTCACATGTCAGACTTTGCGCAGGAAGAAAAGCTGTTGAACACGCCTCAGAGATGTCTGATAGGGAGTTACCACGGAAAAAATATTCTCTTGGGAACGCCGCTTCTCAAGTGGTATTTAGAGCACGGTTTGATAGTCACCAAAGTGCAGCTGGTGGTAGAATACCTACCTAAACGCTCCTTTGCCGGTTTTGCGGACGAAGTAACGGCGGCGCGAAGACGTGGCGACGTGAACGAGAACGAGAAAATTCTGTCAGACTGTTACAAGTTAATGGGAAACGCTACGTACGGTAAAACAATCTGCAACAAAGAAAAACACACGGCGGTGAGATACACTGACAGTCGGAAGTTCGAACTATTGGCCAATTCGTGGCGCTTCAAAAAGGCGTCCGAGTTGAGTTCCGATCTGTTTGAAGTCGAACTACAACCGAAAACAGTCAACAACAACCTCCCTATTCAAATAGGGTTCATGGTATACCAGTACGCGAAGTTGAAAATGTTAGAGTTCACATACGACTTCTTGGATAGATTCGTCGATCGGCGCGATTATGCCCTTTGTCAAATGGACACCGACAGTCTTTACATGGCTCTCAGCGGTGACACGTTGGATGACCTAGTCAAACCTCGCCTGAGAGAGACGTACTTCAGAGAGAAACGAAAGTGGCTTCCGACAACGGTGTGCGACGATCACTTAGAGCTTTTCGTGAAGACAAAAACGGAAAGAGTGCGAGAATGGTGTCCGCCGCCCGGCGGATGTTGTGAGAGACGGTACCTTCACGATCTGAGAACTTCGGGGCTTATGAAAGCGGAGTGGGAAGGTGACGGGATCCTAAGTCTCAACCCTAAGACTTACATTTGCTACGATCGAGTCAGCGACACCGGTGAAAGAAAATCCAAAAAATGGAGTGCAAAAGGCGTACAGAAGAAACAAAACCCTCAGGAACCAGACGACTTCTTGGATGTTCTTCGCCAACGAAAAACTCTCATTGCTGTAAATAGAAACTTCAAAGTGGTGCGAAACAAAATGGTCACCTACACCATAGAGAAAGACGGCGTGCGCTACTTGTATTATAAGCGTCGCGTGCATTCTGACGGTGTGACAACGAGTTCTTTAGAGATATGAAAAAAAAAAAAAAAAAGCGTGTGCATCTTTTCAAAAATAGAGTGTTTATCAAGATTGAAAAAAAAATAAAATAAAAAAAATAAAATAAAATATTGTTGTGTTTTTATTTTCATACGTCTTCTTTTACTAGTAAGTCGCGCAGTCTCTTAAAGCGTCACTCATGTGACGACGTCGCTTCCAGTCACGTGATCCTAAAGACCCTCACTTCCTAAACAAAAAACTTCTTCTTCTGCTCACGTGATCAATCAAGTCACTTCCGGTCACGTGATCCTCAATGAGGTCACTCACTTCCGGTCGGCCATTAGGTCATGTGACGTCACTTCCGCTCACGTGACTCATCAGGTCACTTCCGGTCACGTGATCCTAAATTAGGTCATATGACGTCACTTCCGGTCCCCTAAGTAGGTCAGTAGGTTACCCAGAATGCACCACTAATCCCCTAAGTAGGTCACTTCCGGTCACGTGACCAAATGGTGGCCTCTGATTGGCTGCAGGGGTACCCAGAATGCACCACTTATCCCCTAAGTAGGTCACTTCCGGTCACGTGACCAAATGGAGGCCTCTGATTGGCTGCATGTCGATTGAGTAATAAACAGTAGTTAACTATAGTCCCGTTCCGATACATACTATACTACTTTCCTCTTACCCCCACTCTTACCCTCTCCCATTTGCCATAGATGGGGATGGTAGGCAGTCTAGGATATTGATTGCACTGTGTACATGTGTCACTGCTATTACAACAAGCTCCTAATTAAGCCGAAAGTTCTAGAGTGTGTCCTGAAAATTATGCACCATTTGAATTCCTGTATGACAACTTTGACTGCAAATTTAACTCAAACTCAGGCCGAAAAAAGAGATGTGTGTTTCAGGTTACCCGACCCTACCTAGCAAAACAGGGCCGACCCTAGATATATTTATCTAATTTTGAAATAAAAGTATATTTTAGGTAATTATAGGGCTATTTCAGAGTCAATTCAAGAGTCCGTTATTGGTGATTCAAGAGGCCGTTGTTGGCGAGTCAGTGCTGAAGTTTGTGAGTGTAACCTAAGACACACCTTTTATTTTGTTTTGCCCTCAGCATACACATTGGTATATTCATTGGTATGTTTTATGGTTTTATACATTTCTTTCTCAAATAACCTTAATGAACTGGAACTATACTTGGGCTTAGTTCCCAAGGTTACACAATTTCCTACCTGTTGGAAGCATAAGAATTTGGGAACTGCCCCGTGTGCTTTGTCTATATTCCGCATTAGCGAGATACAGTGGCTCCACCTGATAGGAGTATCTGTCACTATAAGTAATTGAAGCTGGTACCTGCCATGTCCAAAAATAAGAAGTTTTAGGGATCGTAATCTGTGAGTATTGTGAGTATGTTGTCCCTGGTCACTACACCCTCAGAAAAGTGAGAGTCATTGTCGCTAAAACTACCCTCACCTGAGAGTCAGGCAGTGCCTGTTTTAGCGACAATGACTCTCACTTCTCTGTGTGTGTAGCTATGTCACTTGTCCAGTATATTGTAGTGGTTAGGACAGTGGACTCACAATCCAGAGGACCTAAGCTCAAATCCCTCACAGTCCTATGCCTAAAATGGTAAAAATCGTAGAGATTTATGTTTTATATATTTTGGTTGAATTTGTAGAAGTGAGTACCAGCCTTGAGGATTTGTTCAGATTAAATAGAGAAATATCAAGAGTGTGGTATTCTGTTTCCATTCCCTTACAAAAGTAATTAACTTTATTGCTATGTATTTGACCGAAAATCCTTGGTTTCCTGTAGTAGATATATGAAAAAGGAAAAGGTTTTACCTTTAAATGGAATAGTCACCAGATGTGGCTTGAAAGGGAATTGAGCTTAGGTTCTCTGGACTGTGAGTCCACTGTCCTAACCACCACACTATACTGGACACAGGTGACATAAGGAGTGTCCAGGTACGATCTATTCACAATACCTATACCCAGATTGTACCCTAATCTCGGCCACAAGATTTGGCTAGCTGGTTGCTGTAAGTAATGGGAATAGACCTAAAACCAGTGGTAATGGCGCTGCCCACTGATCATCTCGCTAATGCCCTATACTACAGCGGCCAAGGTGGGTCAAAATGCGAAATTGAAAATTAAAACTGACTTCCCCCCCACCCGTTATTTGTTGGAATAAGGAAAAGGTGTAGCCCCTCTGACCACAACAACAAAAATGACCTATGGCAGGCTGACATTTACCAGCTGGATTTAATAATGCACAGAAACTGCCGCTCATTGGTTAGAAATTGTCACATGCGTATCCAGATTCATACTGATATATGGTTCTAAGCTTTCGTTACTGCACACTGACATTGCACTGTCATACTGTGCATGTGACCTGGGTGCACTTTTTGTCAGTGACACAAAAGGAACTCAAACTTATTAGTCACTATGACATAGTGGACATAATTTGACTGGGTTGGTAGTTTCCCACTGCCTGGTCTCCTGTGGTAGTTTTTTACGCTGTCCATATGTTATACGATATGGATGAGATCTGACATTGTCATAAAAAAGTCTTATTTTAATGATAATGTCAGATTTTCCCATGTTACATGTTGATTTAAAAAAATGGCGATGTGATATATGAATGTCGCTTAAGTACTGCATACACTCCTGGTAGCCGAGTGGCAATATCATTTATATAAGCCCAGTATAAGGGACCTTAACCCGAGTTTAGAGTACTTACACTGAGTATAAGGGACTAACACCAGGTATAAGGGGAGTTTACCCATCCTTTGTGGAGTTAAACCGGGTATAACAGACATAAACCTGGTTAACTCTTCCTTTACCACGTTCCACATAAAGACATTTGCCCCAAGACCAGATTTTTCCAGATAACATTTAAAAGGCATATTGGGATGTAGGGGATGACCTAACTAATCAGAAACTAAAGGGAGATAGAGCCCTATTTAAAATTAAATATAGTTTATTTCAATGTATATGTTGCAATGGCAACTTATATTTAGCCCATAATACATCAAAATAGACCTAAACTTTTGGTACCATCTTTTTCAGCAGGAGAAATTGGACAAAATCATTTTTCACTCAAAAAAACGATATTGTTTGACATTTTGACAATTTTTGCCTCAAATCATATTGAAAATGAGTTGAATATTATTCAAGTTGGGATGCCCAGCATTTCGAAAAGAGTGAATGTACATACAAATTGCTTGGGATATGCAGAGACAATATCCATACAAGACTGTCAGAAAAAATAATGCAGTTGTATCAATTTTCAGGCAAACCACAGGGGCTCAAAAATCGGCCGAAAATCGGCGAGTGTTTTTCTTGGTGTCAATGTAGAAAATTGTGCTGTCACTATCAACTTCTTGAAAAAAGATTGCCGTCAACACATTGTATGCTTGGGCTGCCGGAACTACAAACAGCACATGAGAGGAGCTGATTGGTCCGTGGCAGTAGGGCAAATAAATACTTGAAGCTGGCTCAACTGGCTCCATAGGCCTACATGGGAATGAAGATTGTTGTGTTTCTATGCATAGAAACAGGACCTAGGGTGGCCGGATCTGATCCTATGTTAAATCACCCTTTTATGATATGCCCCTTTTTTAATTGGGGAGCAGATAGAGACTTCTAGTAAGTTGGTATAAACAGATCCTAAATCCCCTATTATCCCATCCCCCTATTCCCCTACTCTCCTTTCTTTCACTCCTCTACTTCCTCCCTCCCCTATTCCCTTTGTAACATGCTTTGCAGAACACAGTGCTTAAGGATACCTGTCACAAGGTGTTCTTCTTGAATTGACAGTTGACAGGTGACAGTAAGCAACTGAAGATGGAGTTTTCCATTTTCACTTTCAAGTTTGATATTTGCATTGTTTTGGTTAAAGTAGGTGTTGAAAGATAGCAGTCACAAGTTATAATTAGTATACTTGAATTGAAAGTTGAGAGGTGACAGAAGATGGATGAAGTTGTGTTTCAATTTTTACAAAGACTTTTGATCCTTCTGGGTCAATGTAATAATATACATGCCCAAATAAAACGATGTCTATACAGTATGTTTGTAGTTTAAGGCCAACTCACATCTTTGTGGGTAAGGGCCAGAATGACCTGCGGGTCCCAGCTTGTGGCTTCCATCCCGGCAGCTCTTCTTGCAGAATCCACATGTGTGTATATGCAGGACAACCAATATTCAAGATAATCTGCCGAAATATGAATGAAAGACATTTTTGTGAACTCATGGAAGTTTAGATAAACACATAACTGCATTTGTATCTATTCTTGGTCGCAAATACACTTGTTGGTCGTGAATTAGGGTGTTTCTAAGCATTTCACAACTATTTATGACCAAGAAAAATACGATCAATCATGAACGATTGATATTAAGTGTTTTACAACATGAATTAAGGGGGAGCATTTACCATGCCCCTGAACTTTTTAAAGTTGCCATAAAGTAAATCTACAAACGGACATAGGACACGTTTTACATGTATGGTAATCACAAATTCTCTTGGTGATATTTACGCTTTTAAATGTGTAATTACATTTCTAGTGAATAGTGTGGTGTAGCCATGTGTGTCCATTCGTAAGTAGGTTGGTCTAGACTACCACATACTATATATACATGTTATTGGTCGTAAAAGGTACTTGTCACTAGTAATATTACCTCCATAAAGATACGATCAGTCGTATCTTGGTGTTTCACAAGTGCACTCATATCTTAGGGTTAAAATACGACCAATGAGTGAGTTACCACTGATACATACGAGTATGATTGTGAAATACTTCACCCTATTCCACTACGACCATTAGTATCTCATTACTCGCAACTTCTTAATATCAATTATATCTATGGGTTGGTTATGAAACACCCTACTGAACTTGACTTCTTTCGCACCTTAACTAAAATTAGTTCCCATGTAGTAAACATACTTCCTACTCTGAATGATGTAGATATACACTGATACTATCTTTTCTACTGTAACTAAAGTCTACTGTTCATGTACATTTATATATTAGCATATTCTACAGCAATCAACACTGTACATGTACATGTAAGGCTTCACAAACAAGTAAGGTGTAACAGATAAAATGAATTAATCAGAAAAATCTGTAGGTTTTACGTCTAGACTACAGTTAGCATCACCTCCTGAATTACATTAAGTCTTGCAGTTGGGCAGTGTAATGAATTAAATTAAATTCATGGCGGCACTCTAAAGTACAACATACCTTGCACAGTTTGAGGGCAGCTCTTGTCCAGGATGCGCTGGCCCTGCACGTTCCTGCGGTATGTGGGCACTGTGTCGGTAAGCTTCTGCTTCAGGTTCAGCACCACAATATAGAGGGATCTCGCAGTTAGGAAGATCTGATGTGTACTGTAGAAGACTCCCTGTAAAGACCGCACATAATGTTATGATGTAGGTTTTGCACTCGTGTAACCACAATGCTGCTAGATTACCAAACAAGAGAAAACAAAAATTGGAAAATATGACTCTATAATAACTAACACCTTTCTTTCCTGTGTCAAATTACTCTGTATCTTTCAGATATTTTCATAACCCCATCAGATGGGAGACTGGAATATCGTGTTCTAATGAGGAGTGGTGCAATTCCAGTAGGGACCTACTTAAAGTACTAATTTATTGGGACTTGATGACACCAGAGGGCATAACATCCAGGTGCCCTCCCTCACCACTCACCATCTGGCTACCCCAATGATATGTACCATACATGAATTGTCCATTTTGATATCCCGATGTAGGATATTTCGTTTGGGAGATATCGATGACATCCCTAGTATTATCATGCACCTCTCCTTGCAAAATCTGCTGTCATACCCATATTGAGTAAGAATAGCTAGGGCCAAAGAGGCATACACCAGGATAATCAATCATTGATCACATTAAACCCATTGTGTGAGTGTCATTCTGGTGTCAATAAGGAGGACTCATGCCTGGTATTGTACTGTGAACTTTTTAAAGGCTAACGTCGTATAGTTTTTGGAATATTGGGAAGAAACAGAATCAATTGCCGTAAACGGGCGTGGGCAGGTGCCGCCATTTTGTGGAAAGTTGAGGAACTATCTATCGAGTGCCGAAATCTCAAACCATCGGTCAGAAAAAAAGTGTATTAGTGCATTTATTGTGAATATAGCTCAATGAGGCAGTGTACATGCTGTCTAAATTTGTTTGATGGCAGAACCAACAGAAACAGTGAGATTTGTCGGGACTGTGCTCAACAGGCTACCGATGACGATATTGGTGACATCTGCGGGCTTTCAGGAGGGGGAGCCACTAATGCAAATAACAGTAAGATGCACAGTGAAGACGGGTCCAGAGGAATTCATAAAAAGATGTCGCTCGTTCAGTGAAGTGACAATGCATTTATGGGAAATGAATTTGACCAGAGAGGTGGATCAGGTGATAGATTAGTGTCTATGCTACTACTCTGTATCTTTATTTTTGTCAGCAAATCTAACAGAACGGAAATGGATTTTGCTGGGTCTTTATGAAAGGGTTTTATGAGTGTGGCAACTTCAATGCATTATATCTGAATAGATACAATCATTGTAGTTTGTAAATCGGCTAGTGTATAGATTGAAATGTCCTCTTTCCAATGGTACCATACATGATATATAATATATAAGGAGTATAAAAGAAATCTTATTTACATGCTTAGATACACTGAGCCTGGTGGGCAGGCTCTTACACCACTACGCCCTCGGTGGTCAGTACAAGTACATCGCATTTAAGGCGTACTAGAATAGTGGTTATGTCCTCAACCTGAGAACTACATTATTTTGCCACTAGATGCTACTTTGGATGAACGTTCTACATGCTGTATAGTAGGAGCCGTCTAGTGTCAAGTTTCAGAACTACCACATCACTTTGCCCAGTCCAAGTCCTACTTCAGCCCACCTCAGGTAACTCATTTTGAAACTTATCTGTGTTCGCCCAAAACCAAAACTGATGGGCTCAAGACGCGTTTTGATTGGTTTTCGCAATTCAGACAACCTGTTCGGGCCCTGCCTGAAATCCAGCCACTAGCCCAAGTGACTATGGCTGAGTGATATCATGAAAAGGTAAATAAGAGTTAAATGTCCCTGATTCCATTTCAGATAATTTTTGGGCTATATCAGAGTCAATTTGATAGTCAACGAGTCAACGCTGATGTCGGCGAGTGGGCGCTGAAGTTTGCTAGTCAATTCTTTACTACTTTTCATGCCAAAGTAAAGAAATTAAATTTTAAAAATACATCTTTGTTTTTGGCCTTACCTGACCTTCAATTCCGACTTTCAGCCCCCTTAACAGAAAACATTATTACAGAAACATTTAACAGAACATGTCCGTCATGCTATGTCCTTAATCCCATGTCTGAGATATGCATGGATGGGGTAGGTGGAGAGATAGACAAGGAGAGAGATAAATATGGAGAAGGATAGATGAGGGATGGATAGGTAGGTAGGTGAGGATTAGGTAGGAAGGGGCATGGGTTAGGAGAGGTGTAGGTAAAGAGGAATAGGTATGTAAAAGCGTAGGTAGTGGGATGGGTAACTAGGGAGAGATAATGATAGGTATGGAGATGGGTGTTGGAGCAAGGGAGTAGGGTTGTTGATGTAATGTTGATATGTTGCTGATGTTTGAGGTATCATTCTTTGGTGAAGCCTAATGTCTGACATCAAGTATCAAGTACTGAGGAGGCTATGCATCAAGCTTTCTCACTTAGAAAAGAGTGGCTTTCCGCAAAAAAAGAGGGTTTTTTGTGCCCACCTGTCTTCGTCTGCCAGTCCCCTCAGACGGCAATACCTAAATGTTGCTGATGTATTGTTAATGCACAATTATGCATAGTCGAATGGATGTTAGACATGATGAACAAGTAATGATGGACAATGATGGAAAATGACGGCAAAGTTAGTTTTTTTTTGGTTAACTATGTTTTTAACATGATTTGTATGACAGACAATAAATGACAGACGATGACAAACAATGATGACGGACAATGACAGATTTTCTTTTGTCAAAATTAATATGATTGAAAACTGTTTAAGATGTTTTGGGGGCCCCAGATCAGGCAGGCCCTGAGTCTAGAGAGGTCCCAAACTAGGGGAATGTGCAACCGCTATCTGCAGTAACTAACGTAATCTGCAGTACAACAGATAAAGGCAGGTCATGCAACCGTTATCTGCATCAAAATAACGGGATCTGCATCAACTTATTTGTTACAATAAGCCATTATCTGCATCGATGGAAGTCAAAAAGTCAAAACTTTCTGAAGATGAGGAAAGTATAGTTTGGTACCACATGGGTACTAGATGTGTAGTTCTGAGGACTACAATTGGGCCTACTCAGTCCTGGGGACTACATGTCCAGGACTATGGATTATTACCACCCCCTGAAATAGAGTAAAACCACAGCAGGTTATTCTTTGAGTTATCTTAATTCCATAGTCTTTGGGTCTTAATCTTTTAAGACAACCAAATTATTGTTTGCATTATCATGATAGTACCAATCGAATTCGTCAGGTGGTGCCTCTGGTACTGCACTTAGTACCCAAGAGCTAAATGCAAGTGAGTACATGTATAAATCGGGGGCTGAGCCCCCAAACTCCATTTTTTTAACTTTAAAAAAGAAAAAAGATTTGGCCCCACCCCTTCCTTGTTTTTCTTTTCTTTTTATGATATAGGGATGCCTACGTATATACATTGTTCTTTTAAGATAACGCAAAGCATAAGTTGGTTGTATTAGATATACTGTAATACTACACAATGCAGAGAACCCACAGAGAACTCCAAAGAACCCCCAAAACGGTCAAACATAAAAGCCAAAGGAAAGGGGAAAAAAGGGGCAGAAACCCCCTTTGACCTCCCCACCCCCATCCCACCTCCAAACTGCTTCCTACGCATAGGAATTGAAATATAGGACGAGGGACGTAATATGGTTGATGCAGATCACTATATTTTGATACAGATAACGGTTGCATGACCTGACGTTTTCTGTAGTACTGCACCTAATTTACTCACCTGACCAGCATAATCCCAAAAGAACATCTCTTGTGATGCTTCTTTCTTGTGAGTCTCCTGTTTTCTCCTTCTCCTGTCTTCTTCTTTGCGGATTTCCTCCAAGATATGGATAGGAATCTTCTGGACCTGTGGACCCTCTTGATGATGTATAACGTCCACCATGACAGGACTGGCAGTGGCCTCTGGCGGTGGTTCCTTTTCTGGCTGTACAGAGGTTTCAGAAGATGCCGTACTCTTAGGAGGTTTTGGAGGTGGTAGGTTGTTGTTGATCCTCCGAGCTACAAATAAATATCAGTGACAGTTAATCTACCATATTTGAAGTTCAAAAACTGGATTAATCATAATTATGGGATAGATAAACGTTTAAATTTAACCCTCTAGAATATTATCTAAAACTATCGCTGGAGCTGTTTATGTCCTGAAATATAGAAATTAAGTTTGAATGCGTTTGGTTTAGGCCCCACTCACTCAGAACTGCTAACTGCTTCATTTTTAACCACTTTTTTTACTTACCACTTCCTTCTTGTGGAACATGCACCTCAGCATCCTTAGATGGCACCCGCTAAGAAAGAACATGATCTCAATATGTATGGTAAATTAACTTTTGTTAGGGTTTGTCGCACAAGTTACTAAGTAAAGGCCCCTATAAACTCAATGATTGTGTTGTGTATCCCTGTGCACCCTTTCAATTTCGGCAAGCTGTGAGTGCACACAATTCAATAGCTACACTATATTCTCAAAGTGGTAATACTCAATTACAAATCGTCACTATAAGTCATGACATATCCTTAATAGTGTAGAGATATACATGTACACAGAGTAGATGAAGTAAGAATGAGCAGATGGTATATTGGAAGAGCAGATATTAGCAAATGACTTGTTAATAGTCCTTTACATAGTGGTCAAACTTGGAATCAGAAATTGAAATAAGCCACATACCTCTACATGTGCACCGTGAACAAGATGTTTTGCCATCTTTGAGTCAAAGGATATATCTGTAATTAAGAAGTAATTATGATATAATGTATAAGATCATAATGTAGGCCATATCAAACTTTACCTTCATGATAAAACCTATGCATTCAAAGTAAAACCAATCTTAGTTTTAGTGTTTTCCATATTTCACGTCTGTTTAAATCACAATATGTGGTGCCCACTACTGTCTCTGAATGGTTTAGGCAGTGGTCATTTCTTAACAATACACTGAAAAAATAAACTTGTCTCCAGACTCTTCCAAGTGACTGTCATAAAATAAACGAGTCAAAAACTTGTCAAGTGACAAGGAAGCAGGTCTTCTAGTTGGAGATAGAAGACCCACTTGGCATGTGCTAGCCCAAAACCTGACATTTGCCAGCTCCAGATTCTATTTGTGGGATAGTAACCTGATAGGTTAGACAACTTGACTCGTTTATTTTATGACAGCCACTTAGACGAGTCTGGAGACAAGTTTACTTTTTCAGTGATACGGGGTGGTGGAAATTCCCTTTTGCAGAGTTTGAAATTGTTTATGCCCACCCTTTCATAAACAGTAACGCGCTGGCATTTTTGGTGAAACTAGGTTATTCCACAAATCTAAATACTAACAAAAAAAGAGTTCTCTACCTTGGAACTTCTGCCAATCTGTTGTTTTGGTGATCTCTATCTTTGCCTCAGATGGATTGGCCTCGATTCCGGTGGTCGGCAGGTGTAGCGGTACAAAGTCTTTACCAACAAGGCACCACACTAGATTGCTCTTACCCACACCATAGTGGCCAACCACCATCACGCGAGTCTGACACACAGTCTCTGTTCCACGTTTTGCAGCGTCTTCATATGCTGCTGCATATTTTGGCTGGAGGGCTTGAAGTTCCCATGGCCGCTCTGAAAGCACATGGTAGGAATGAAAACAATAGATCACCTAGGCCCTTATGAATTTCAAGGATACATTACCCCCGACGCTTTTACAAGGGACTTTATTCATGATCTACTTCTGGTGCTTAAGAGAGCATAAATGAAACCCTCATATTGAGATAACAACAGAAGCTTATAATGCTACATTGAAATATAACTTGCAAAAGGGTAAATCTTCCAAGGAAAAAATACAACAGAATTTAAACTTGAATAGCCTTTGTGTCATAACTGCTTAAAATATGGTTAAAAATGACTGTGTGTAGTTTCCACTCAATACGGATGGCCCTGCGGCACTTGATTCCCCCCTTAACTTATTCCTTATATTACACCTACCAACCACCTGTAGTAAATCTAGGGACGCCCAAGACGCTGCTCTCATAGACCCACTACTCACACACCTTAGAGGGGCACTCACTGGCCTCTATATATTGGTGGTATAAGTGTACTGAGGGCTCTGTCTATGAAGTCATTTCCTTGAAAATGATGGGTCTGCAGACCTACTATATTAATTCCACATGTCATAAGCTAAATGCTGGTATAGGTTGCTTATCGCATCAGATATCACATGTAGTAGACATTGACATTTCCTTACACAAACTGAAGATCTAGGATCACTTTCATTGGAAAGTATGGATTTTAATGTAAACGCCCGGTAGTTGTGATTCCTGACCACAACTATATACGGTGAGCACGTTTTTGGTTATCGCCAAAGCTCATCAGTGTTGACCAATTTCTTAATATAGTAACTAGAGGATCTGAAATTTTGCTTGGGTAGAATACTTCAGAAAATACCTGAGAGAAGAGGATTCTTTCGAGTGTTGCTGCTGGAATCTGCTTGTTGTTGACGTGGGAGACTCAACTTGTCGTTGGGTGATCGATCACTGTAATGATATATAAATATTAATGTTTATCCTAAATGCAACATGTTACATCTGGGGCATAGCATTTCAATCATTGTTCAAACAACAAAGATGTGGCTTTGACATGTGACCACTTGTTCTAGTTTGCTGGTCACTTGTTTTCCCCGATGCTAGGGCGTACAAATTAAAGAAACTGTACATGTGTTATTAAGATTAGTTTTTCTTGAGCTCACTAAATGCAAGCAGTAAGCCTAATAACAAATAGTACAATTAATAAATTCAAAATGACTAATCTTCCTGCAAATATGTAGGCCCGATTTCCTGATATCGTCTTTAATAGGGGAGCAAGGCATTTTATAGCATCTGCCTAGTTATAGGCCTGCAATGTGTCCCATCATTTACAAGGGGAAGATATTAGGCCCACGGAAGTCGAGACAAGGTGAATTGGATAGGTGGTTAAAATACCTAAACAATCTCTATATTCTTGTCAATTAGTGGACATGTATTGCGCTATACCCTTTACAAAGTATCTACAAGATTCATATCTAACAAGATGGTGCGAAGTGAGCCAGCAAAAATATAGGGAAACCTTAGTACTATTGTACATTAGTAGACACAAATGCCTACAAATTATTCATCAGGGTATACTTACGCTAGTATCTTAAGTGCTGTGTTCCCGCACAACGACTTGAGGACCTTAGACAGACGAGCATCAACAAACTCTAAGTCAGAAAACCTAGTACAAAAGAATTAAACCAAATTTGAAAAAGTAATGTGACCATATGATTATTCCAAAAAGGCCTGACCCTACACTTTCTCAATGCCAAATTTTCGTAATATACATATTTAGCAATTCTTTGGTCAAGAATAACAAGCTCGCGACGACCTTAACGGACTGAAAGGTAGTCTTACTTCAGGAAACGACTTTTTAAGAGGGATTCTAAGTATTCCATGTGCATTTTTGAAGAGGTTGCATACACTTACTGTAGATATCCCAGCGTCGTATTTGTCTCAATAAACATGCACAAGTCGTCGACTACCGCATCCGTTAGTCTACTTCTCCAAAACCTATAAGAGATAAGGAACAGATATATCGGAGTTAGACTATGGTGTAAAGTATATATCTGTACAATCTGACAAGATAAAGGCCTCTTTATTATAACAAAAAAAGAAAAAATGAACTTATTCCAACGGCCACCTAATACAGACTGACCGAGCGGTGGGCGGATATGAACAGATGGGGCCAGCTTGGGGCGCCCCCTGGACTATACATTATGAACCACTATTTGCCGCTGCTCCCAAATATATTACTGTTATCCAGTCAGATACCATACATATATATATACATATATATATATATATATATATATATATATATATATATATATATATATATATATATATATAGTTACGTTTATGCCTTCTCAAATCAAACAGTACATTGTGTGTTGTAGGGGTAAGTATGTGTACTAGCAACAATTTTGATTTCATTTTGTACACTCACCCTAGCGTACTGAGCCTTGTGTTCTTACATAACGACCTGAGGACCTTACACAGACCAGCATCGCTAAACTCAGCTTCAAGGAACCTGGAATAAGGCAATTAGAGAATTAATAACACAAAGAGAAGAAACAGCGTCAAAAGGGAGTGCTGGTTGCCTCCAGAATGACTCCCCTCTTTAGGGGAGTCCAGGTTGCTGACCTATATAGCTAAGACATCCTGGGGGGGGGGGGGGGTTATATGACCCAGAGAGCTCAGCGCTATATGACTGCCCCAGGTCACTAATAATCACTGTTGTACCTATGATTAAATCTTTGTCTCATGCATGTAGAGAATCAGTTATGATGAGAAACATTGTCTTTAATTATAAAAGCGTTTCTTACTGTAAATCTGTCAGTGTAGTATTTGTCTCGATGAAGATGCACAAATCGCCCACCACAGCATCCGTTAGATTACTTTTAAGGAACCTGCCAGGATATGTGTGAATAGCATTATCCAAGTGTTTATGCAGTTGATAGATTTTTCATCATGTGATGCCTTCTCCTCTGTGTCGAAACAGAATTAAAGGTGTATTTTAATAGATTTTTGGCTTTGCCCCACAGGGTTTTCTTTGTTCAGAAAATGTAAATATATTATGGTTTTGGTATATGATCTTTACATGTTGTGACGCCCATTTTATTCAAATTGATTTCCCATTTATCAGATAACTTACTGTAGACTTTCCAGGTTACCATTCGTCTTAAGTGCCTTCCGCAGTCGTTTTTGGTTATCGACACTGATCCTGGCAATTCCCAGGCTACAAACATGTACAGAGTATGCAACCGTAACACAAATAGTAATAACTGTAGCATTTGACACTACCTGTATAAACATCTCGGTAAATGTTCATGAGCTGGATTCCTTGGTATAGACAAAGGTTTGATGACGTCACAGGCCATTTAATACGGCCATGGGTTATTTCAGGGGGTTGTTAAATACGGCACTCCTTGGTTATATCAGTGAAGCTGTCGTATTTGATAAAAATAAGAAAATAAAATATATATATCTATATATATCTATATCTACATAGATATAGATATATATAGATATATATAGATATAGATATATCTAATTATGGATGTATTATTGGCTAATTAAATTTAGCAAATATTTACTTGAATAAAGAGTAACACTGGAATAGCTTTAAGGCTTACCTAAGACGTCCTTCAATATCCATGTTACCTGAAAGATAAATACTTTTTAAAACTACCCATCAGGTATCAGGGCATAGCCATAGATCCGGACAAATCATAAGGCCGGAAAAAAGCAAAAGGTGTGTTCCAGCTTTTGGTGGGACGAGATGTGTACACTCCGCTACTACATCCAGATCTGACCACGTAAGCCGATTTTGGCGCTCCCTCACATGCAAATTGTGACACATGACCATTTGTTCTAGTTTGCTGTACACCCATTGGCTTCTGTATTAGGTCAATATCAATGAGCCATTTCCTATTCCTAGCATCCAAAAGTTAGTGTCCATATTTTGTTTTTGTGTAAAGAACATCACACTCATAAAATTAGGGTGTTCTCTTTGTGGAGAATTTATTTCTAATAAATTAGAAAATAAATAGTTTTGGTTTCAGGTTACTCGACCCTACCTAGCAAAACAGGGCCAACCTTGACCAACCAATTTTGAAAAAACACACACTATTTTTGGCCATTTTTATGCCATTTGAAAGTCAGATCGAGGCTCCACGAGTCAAGATGGTGGTTGGTGAATCTGTCCTGGCGTTCACGAGTCAATTTGCTGGTACTTTTCAAGCTAAGTCTTTTTTTCAAATGTAAAATATTCGACCTACCTACCCTAGATTTTTGGACTATGTAACCTGAAACACACCTTTTATTTATTTTGGCCTCAAGATTCAATGGGAAGCGATAGCATGATGGAAAACGATCACTATATAGGGTAAATTGTTCCATGGAAATGTTACAGGAAAGAGGACATTTCATTCTATACACTGTCTGATTTACGAATTATTGTTACTTATATTTATTCGAATATCATGCATTGAACCTGACACATTCATAAAACAATCTTATATAGACCTAGTGATATCCATCTCTGAATTTTCTGTTAGATTTGCTGATGAAGACAAACATATATAGGGTAGTAGGATAGATACTAATCTATAACTCTAACTTCTGGTATCATCTCCTAATGGAATAGTAAGGTCATAGATGGGGGGGGGAATGAGTAAAAGTGGGATATTCCCCCAACTCCATGACTCTAGTGCTGGCAGAACCATATTTACAGTACCAACATACTGGTATGGTCTAACTAAAAGGACTGTACCACAGTAGTAGTGTGCACCAACATGCTCTTCCTGGCCCCCTACACTCTAAGAACAGTGTGTTACGTTTACACACTTATCAACACGCTTTTTTGTAGCCACTTTTAACACACATTTTGGTGTAACACACTACACACTACATGCTCTTTGCCAAAAGTGTGTTGATCTAAAAAGTGTGTTGCAAATTTGTGTGTATAACTCCTCCATTATGTGCTTATAAAGGACTCAATGAAGATTCCCAATTTGATAAGATCCGTAATTTATTGTCATAACATAATATTATAACACATGTATTTGACTCATGACTTGGCAATAAAGATATTTTCAAACCTTATAAAAATGCTTTATGTGAATCTTTTTGGTAGAATAAGGACATGTCTAAAGGAGCTATGATAGGTGGCTGTCGTACAGGGCTGTTGTCCAGGGTTGTTATATCACATGTACACATTTGTACACATGGGAAGAGTCATACGCTATGTGTTTTATCATAGCTTTGTCCTGTTGACCACCCCCCCCCCACACACACACACACACACCCTGGGAAAGAGGGCGTGGCCCCTATTTAAAAAAAATAGGGCATAGCATACATATACTAAATCGGTCACAACCTGGCGGGGCTGGTAAAGATTCCATGTTTTTGCTGCTGCCCCCTTCCCCGAAAGAGGGGTCGTCATGTTTCACCATCTAGTCAGTCAAACTAGGTAGCCCAAGCAGAGACCAGCACACTGTATATGTCACAGTGCTGAATAGCCTTAATGAAATGAGTGATTTCTCAGCTTTAAAACATTGTACAGTACCAAATGAGCTAGAAGGGAAAAAAGAAGGAATGTGTCTTCCATTCCCCAATTTGTCTGTACGGTTAAGGTTACAGATAAAGAGATATTAATTGGTAAAGGTATAGAACTGTAGTACCACCAAGTAGATTGGAACGGTTTCTCTGGGCAAGGCACCGGTGCTACCTAATCAGAAATGGGGGTTAGCCTCTTGAAATTTGAATCTATTGGTGATATCTCCTACACACAATATTCTCCTGACCTAAACGATTTATTATCATATATCATTTTAATTCATGTGACAATGCTTTCCATTTTAATCATACAGGACAGCAAGTCATCATTTGTACATGCCATTTGATATATCAAATATCCCCTAAAACCCCATAAGAACCCCAAGGATTAGTTAGAATACATATCCCAGAGTAAGATAATACTGGTTTGGTATGAAAACATTTTGGCGATTTTTGGCAACAGGGGTTCTTCTGGAACGTGAGAATTACCCATGTAAGGCCCCTGTTCATCATTGTTATCATAGGAAAAAAGAATTATTCATGTGAGAATTATAATCATAATCTAAGTGCTCTCAAAGAAGCTAATTCCGAAAACAGCTAGTTAATCAATGGTATATTCTTTAATTGAAAGCTACATCCCCAGACATGCACTCGGGCAGGTGCTGTTAAAAGGCCCCAGTGAGGCCATATAGCCGTGGTCCAGTCCACAACAGGGCCATGCAGAGTGGTGCATAATGACAGGTGAACTATGTGAATATTCTATTTTGTTTAATTCATGGAGAGCTGGTTATTAATGAGAAATGTATAATTCCTTTGGTATGTTGTTGTTGAATTTTTATTTTGGCAGACAATTTTATTTTGGCAGGTAATGGATTCTACTCGATCCCCTGCTCATATTGTATACAGAAATATGATTTTCAGTAATTCCTTCAAAATCCGTTTTCCTACCTACTCAAACCAACCAGCCTTATAAAAGAGCTAATCAATCCCTGAGTGCTAAACTTGCCATGTACTATTCCCACTGGACGATCGCTGCAGACGACAGCTCATATAGGCCCAAATAGCATATATGCCAAAATATAATCGGCCTATATGTAAGATCCGGGACCTTTTAGGTCTTTCTGTGTGGATAGATCTCAAACAACTGGGATTGAAAATAGATAAAGCAAAGGAAATAGCAAAGCACAGATAGGAGCGGCTAAAGATAGTCTGGAAAATTAGGTCGCCACGTGCACCCGCACTTTGTGCATAACAAAAGCGAGAGAGTGTGGCCATACCTGATTTCACAAGTTCTGCAGGGAAGGAACACTCAAATCATTATAGCTAGGCAACCATTTATTACAAAAACAGAACAAGTATTTCTATGGATTCCTTGTATATGACGTCGGGGGGGCGGGGGTTAGGTATCAACAGAATATGTCTAGGATCAATATTAATCTTAGGAAATGGACCTCTGCATGTTTCCTATAGTCCAAGAATTAGACACGATTTTAAAGCAGTTTCCTCCATGAAAGTGCCAAATTTGTATTGAATCTTCAAGATTCTCTTTTTAATGATCTTTTTCACAATGTTGAAAGTGCCTGGAATGAGTCGCAAAACGAAACGTGGACTCGTGGGTCTCAAGGATGACTCACTAATTCGTTCAATAACAAAGAATGTCACAACAGATATTCCTGTTAAAAGTAACATTTCCTGAGGTCGGACAATGAATTGCGATATTATAATCACTTGGAGTGTGAGTGGGAGCCTGTTCTTCATGCCCCACACAGAAAAGTAAATGTGTTAACTGTGTCTCCCACGCATGGGCCGCAACTGACACGGGGCCGTGACCTACATACTATTAATAGAAGAAGGGTGCGTCACTCTGGGCCCAACACTGGCGACCTGTAATTGGTTCCCAGCACTTTTTTGCTCTCCTACTGTGCTGTGGCTATGGAGGTCAGTCCCGCAGCAAGGCTGGTGCAAGGCAGAGGGGGGACTTTGCTGAAATGGGCTGTATCATTAGTTATAAATTTATTTGCAAATTTTGAATACTGGGAATATTCTTGATTATACCTAATAACAGATATGTGACCTTTCAATGAATTTAAATGCATGTATTTTCAACAGAATACAATGCTCAAAGGAGATGGGGGACTTCTAGTGACGGACCCTTCTTCTACTAACCATCCAACCACCAGGACTGTTCTTGGAGATGTAGGTTCACGCCCATGCTCCCACGTGGCTCTGGTTAAATAGAGTCAAACTGTTAATCTTGACCCTTCATTATCAGCAGAGTCATTAGGCGTTTGACCCTCTATTTAACAGACACTTTTGACACCTTTACTTTTCCGTGTGCGGTCCTCTTTTTTAATGCTACCCAGTGAGCACAAAATTCGCTTTAAAGTTGAATCAACGTTAAAAAACATTGAATCAACTTTGAGAGCCATTAATCAATGTTGATTTAATGTTCTGTGCCCACTGGGTAGGGTCGGGTTGGCTATCTTATTAATGGCCTTGCGAGTTTATTACTGTTTAATCCTGATTAATTCCCTTTATATATCTTTGTTAACGCTGTGTCAGGAATCGGCAGGTAGCAGCGTCTTTCTTGTCTCTGGAGTTTGGCCAGAGGTTTCTTAAGAGTGTATACTACTTGATTCTGGTGGTATTTAAGAGAGGCCTACTATTACTAAGGTGAATAGAATTGCAGAAATACCCCGAATCTCCCACTGCAGAACTAGTGCAAACAGGTTTCGCCACATAAAAGGCCTGTATAGAAAAATCCAATTACAAAACAACCTTTTTAATGGTTTTAAATCTTAGGAAAAAATGTGTATTTATATGAAAATGACAGTGGCTAAGCCCAAATCGCATGGCTGTTTTATGTTTATACATGCTATATAGGCCTATAGTGGAAAAGTGATAATTATTTTTTTGAAATACAAGATGTCCTATGCTTTAGCACTGAAGGGCCATATTCAATGCCCCCATTGAATACAACATGGCCGTATGCAATGGGCTAAGAAAAAATTGGTTTTCATTCGTTACATGGCTTCAAATAAAAAAATAAACACAAATGCCAACTACATTGATACCGCTCTGATGTATTTCACTCGTGGAGGCTGGGGCAGTATCCCACGAAGCCACAGGCTGAGTGGGATACTGCCCCAGCCCCCACTCGTGAAATACAACAGAGACGGTATCAATGGGCGTTGGCATTTGTCTATGTGTTTTTGCTGCCTAGGGTATGATTGTGCCTAGTGCGCAGACTTACTTCCCAGAGTGAACCTTGGTATACCGTATATCCCCATATACCCTATTTCCCCATTTATAAGCCCAGGCTTATATTGATTTCAAGTGGGAAATTGAGCCGGCTTATAATGGGGCAGGCTTATATTCGAGGCAGGCTTATATTCTTTCCAGCTCCTCTGATTTTTAAATTCAATAGGCCCCTGTGGCAGTCTGTGTAAAAATTCTCAGATATATTCATAACTTTTTTCTGGATATTTAAAAAAATTATATAATGACAGATTTAAACATTTTCTCTCCCTAAAGTGTCCCCCAGCTTACAGGGTGGTAGAATACTTTCATGTATACGTGAAATAGATGTTAAAATATTCCAATTAGAAGCAAAGTTATGCCCCTGTGAAGAAACTTTATTGGACTTGCCTTCATTAACCGGGCTTATATTTGGGGCCCATCTTATATTGGAGCAAGAAGGCTTTTACAACCGGCTTATGAACGGGGTGTCATGGTATGTAAAGTGTTTGTCCTTGATATATTCTGCCAGATAAAGATAAATACTCAACTGATTTACTTCTAGATAACCATATAAAATGGGTAAAATCCTTGCACACATGTTAGAATATCACTGTCAAGGGACAAATAACGACTTTGGTTTCCACTTATTGAATGCAGTTATATTTATTACAGTCATGTACACGAGAGTCAAACAGTAAACAGTAAAGGATTCTATTGAGGTCATTGTTGCTAGATATACTTTTTAGAAATACAAGGTGTAGTCCCCACATCAGTGCTCACCACAAACACTAGTCAGTGACTCAATATCCCAAGGTTATGAGCTATTTCCTCTCTTGGAAAAACTTACTAAAAAAGCTTGAGCATGGGTCGTTCTCTATATTCTCAATACATCTACAGGGTAGCGCCACCAGTGTGTATGCAGTATCCATATAATTTGGGTTTGAGTTGGAACTTTTCCATTGGTCTTCAAAATCAATCGGTGTTTTACAAAGACATTGGTTACATATTTGGTAGTATAGTTACAACCGTCCAACTCACATACATTTCATAGCAAAACGAGAAACGAAGATGATAATTAAATATTGTATACTGCCTAACTAATGCATGTTTACATATTGCATTGAATCTTCAATCATATTTCAAGGACTTATAAATATTTATAATCTATAAGTGCGTTACATCTTTGTAGAACGAGTGTGTTAGGAGGATTACGTAATAAAAAGTTAAAGGTTGGCATCCAAAATCAGCTCTGCTGAGTCACATATCCCAGTCATTATTAACATTATATTAATGATAATTGTGTTGAAGCATAGGTGATTTATTTGTTTTTTAAAGAAAATGACGATAATATTGTGATATGTTGATCAACAGCGATTGGCAAGACATAGATCTGTGTGCATACTTTTGTGGTCAATATGTGATTAAACCCCTATCAAAAAATATACAAATAAGTGTGTTACATCTTTCCATTGTTATATGATATTCAACCTCAAGACAAACAGTGTTATTTTCATGGAATGGTCAATATATACCATTTAGCAAAGTTTGTGATTGCTATGTATAGATTATGTATAAACATCTGAGTGGTTATTTGTATTTTGGTATCTTAATAAATTGGAATGAAATATAAACTCTATGCTATCCCAAGGACCATAACATTCACATCGCTCACAGACACCTGCCTGGTTAGCCCAGTCAGTAGAAGGTCTGCTTTCAAAAGAGTTGAGGGTTCCCGCCTAACTTACTCCAAGGGTTCCCAAAACATCCTTGGGGTAATGCCACCAGTTTGGCTTTAGTGATTTTAAGACATTGAGGTAAAGTGATAAAGTCACAGAAGACAACGTGTGGATAATTCAAGGCATGAAATCAGTCTACAAATTGTTAGATATCTATAATACCAGGATACCCTATAAGTTACTACATTGTATACAGATGTGGTGTAACCATATGGCCCTAAATTTGATATTCCTCAATAGTATCATTGATGATTCAACATGGTGGTAGGTTCTGACATTTTGACAATTTGGATGATGGATATGACCCTATCATCCTATGATATGTACAGTGTGTGGAGGCTGTGGTTACACATGAGCATCACATCTACTCCTACATCACTTATGTTGTTAGCTGTAACATCCAGCTCTGTGAGTGTAGTGTTTACAGACAGTGCAGCTGCCAGGGCCTCAACTCCTGAAGTACCAATGCTGTTCCTGTTTAGATGTAACGTGTGTATGCTGGTGTTGGTGTGTAGCATGGAGGCCAGGGCAGCTGCCCCTGCAGCACCTATACTGTTAGCTGCTATGTGTAGTGTCTGTATGCTGGTGTTGGTGTGTAGCATGGAGGCCAGGGCAGCTGCCCCTGCAGAACCTATACTGTTACCGCCTATGTAAAGCGTGTGTATGTGGGTGTTAGTGTGTAGCATGGAGGCCAGGGCAGCTGCCCCTACAGCACCTATACTGTTAGCTGAGAGGTCTAAAACCTGCAGGGTCTGGTGGTTGTTCTTACACAGAGAAGATACCATGACCTTCACAAAGGTGTCATCTGCATTGACCCACCTCAGTGTAATACTACTTAATGCCCCTGAGCACCTACACACAAAGTCCACTGCCAGCACGTCTATGGCTGTCATGCTTACATTCTCTATACTCAGTTTCCCATTGGGGGCAATCTGACCGAACTCCCTTGCTTTATAAACCCACTGGGCTTCGTACAGCAACTGGCAAACCTTTATTTTGCTCCCTGACTGTTTCCAAAGTCTGTCAATAAACATAGACAGTTGTGATGTAAGTGATGTATCAGCGTATGGGCTTGTTGAACCCAGAGCTGTCCGTAGTTCATCTGCCCATGTACTGGTTCTGTCGAAGTGCAAACCAAATGTGAACATCAACACCATGTCAAGGTGCCCACCTGCTAATAGTTGATCTAATACATAATCAGACTGCTCAAAAGTAGATAAAAAGTGTAACACCGCAAGAATTTCCTGTCCAGACAACTGAAAGAATTCTACAATGATGGATTTACGACCTCCTATATGATGTTCCCTGATCTGAATAATACCAGTCTTCTTTGCATTGGCCAGGTCGTCATGGCTAAGCTTGGAACTGAGCAAATCTTTTTCGTCAAAGACAAGCTTTGCAAATTTAGCGTTTTCCTGTGATTGAAAGATACCAGAAAAAGCTAATTTTGCCAATTTCGCTAGATAAGAATTTGTTTCAAAAATGAAATCTGATCCTTTAATTTTGCGACTTATGTATTGTACCAAAATGAAGGCCATCAGACGAGTGTACGTCTGAACCTCCTCTTCTATCAGTACAACTCCCTCACTCAACAACCGTGAGATCATCATTGTGTAGAACGTGATCCCACACACAGATAACAAGATAGGGTTTCTTTCCAGAACTGACAGAATGTGACTTGCTTTTTCAGGATATCTGCGCTCTACATATTCTGTCACCTTTCTTGGTGTCATACCCAGAACCTCGGCCTTAGAATCAACACAAAGGTTACTGAGACCAAGAAAGGGGCGGGAGGCAGAGATGACAGCGCTGTGAGGAAGTAAATCTCCTCTGAGGATGTTTATAACAAGATCAATAGGGTGGGCTTTGTGTGTGAGATCACTGATTCTATGTGTATTGATCATCCTGTTTGCAAACCCAGGAATCTCATCTAGACCATCGATGAAGATAAGAATCCTGGATTTGGGGTTCTTCAGCCAAGAAGACAAGACAACAGAATCAGCCATGTCCTCTAGCTGATAGAGGCCGTAGAGTGTTAGCAGTTCGAGTGCAGTTATAGGAACATCTACATATGTGAGGAACCTAACCTGGAGCAGGAATAGCAGAGTTATACTTGTTGCCCACTTCCCCTGTGCCCATAGTCTGACAAGCCACTGGGTAGTGGTTGACTTACCGACCCCTGGTCGACCAAACACCAGCACCTTTGTATTCGGCTTACTGTCACGACTCAGGATGTCACAGGCAGAGATATTACCGCCTGTACCTCCAAGTCTAGTCAGGTAATCGCCATACTCATGTGGAACTTCACTTGTAGACTCTGACCTACTGCCTACAACTGAGAGTTCAACATGTTCATATTCAAAGTTGATTATTTCATCGAGTTCTGAGTCTGTATGGTGACCTGTTTTTATAATGCTGTTTTTCACATCCTGGACAATGTCCTTAACACAAAATGCCATTTCAGTTTCAGTTGGGGCTCTCCACAGAAGACATTTGAAGAGCTCTGGTTGAGTCCCTGCTACTGTCTTCATCAGGGCATTAAAGGCAGCATACTGTGAACACTTAGCTAACCGGGCCACATAATCCAGGATCTTGCCGATCCTGTCAAACCCACTTTTCTTTGCAAGAATTGCATCAATTTGAGCAGGTACAAGAAAGGACTTGATGCATGGCATTACGTTCTCAAATATAATATTCTCAACTAGCAGTACCCGCTTTGTTTTAATGATGCTGACATCACAGACAGGGTCAATAGTTTTCTTGTTTGTCGCCATTATGGCTTTGGACTAGAAGCAGCACAGATCAATTGACTTGTAGATGATTAATAATGTCAATGCACTATACTAATTGATGCCAATCAATTGTAAATTGAATTCAGTGATATTTTACTCAATCAGACAATAATTAAATTACAGCTCACTATATACTCAATAATGATGTGTAAAACACACATGACAAGAAGCGCTGTAGACTTTCAGTTAAGCTTCAGTTGGGTTTTATCTTTCCTCTTGCCCCTCCTTCTTGTCACTGATGGAGATCTGGTCCTGATAGAAATAGAAATCCATAGTCAGTGACCAGGAAAAAATATATAAATGTGTACATTTTTGACTAATTTTGCAATGGATTTAATTTAAAGTAATGTTAAATGTTGCATGGCATCATCTCTGTGGGTAAAGGACCCAAATATGTAACACATAATTTACCCATAGTTTCGTGATATTAGAATGGGCTAATGGGATATTAGACTGGGCAAAGGGGCTGAAAGAGGCCTAAACTGATATTTTCTAGCGCATAGAATGTGATGAAACATATAAAAGATCCTATAAATGCAATATTTGCCACCATCCTGAATTTAGAACCTTTCCCAGGTACACAGTACAGTGCACTATGAATTTCTGTATAGAACAATCAGAAGATAGTGGCACCAATCACAATGGAGGTCTAATGCATGGAATTGTACATTTGGTCAATCAATACCTCAGAAAATCGTCTGCACAGCATTTGATGCTTTTGGTCGCCCTCTATGCAAGACAGTATATTACTTATATCAGGGTTCCCATAAATAACAAATTCCATAAATTCCCCTTACAAATAACGACTATTTTGCCAGACTATAGATCTGGGAGTCTTTCAATTTGACTTAATTTTCCACCCACTATACCTTATACATTTACTCGGACTTTCCCTGACTCGCAACGAAATTTCACAAGATTCCTTGACTTTTCCCTCTAGCGGACCTTTGCTTACTGGTCGGCCAGCGGCTCCTCTATGTAAAGGACCCTGCATCAGATGACATACAGTTTAGAGAGCAGTCAACTAGCCTGTGGGCGTGTGCCATGGTGGTATGCCCTGCCACCTGGTGTGCCTTTCGGGAATTTTCCGTTCAAGTGATCTTGGGGAAATAATTTCTTTTGGGAGAACTCAAATTGTCATAGAGCCTCAATGCAAAGTGATTCAAAAAGCTCTTGCTCTGATCTAAATGACCAGAGTATTATTTTTATGCTAATGATCAGGGAATTTCTTAACGGGGGGGGGGGCAATAATGTGGTAAATTTTCAGAAGGACCGTAAGAATTAGAGCCGTATTTGAAAGATAACACCATTTAAAATGTTCGTAAAACAAGGTTGGTCAAAAAATACTTTCTGACACAGTTTAAACGTAAGTGCTGCGACTATTTTAAGTTCTCCAAAGAAATTATCCCTGACATCATTTTTTGAGAATACCAATCCCAACTCACCGCCTACCCATTCCTTGACCCATAGGAATTCATTTTCTTTTGCCACTTAAAATTGTCCTGGAGCTACAATTCGAAATGGTTCAGAAAGGCCTTGTCCTGTTCACTGGGACAGAGGTAAGTGAGTTTTCTAGGGAGGAACAACATTTTCAGAAGAATAATAAGAATCTTAATCCGAAAAAGAACTCCCTGTCAACGTCTCCATAAAACAAGATGGATCGGAAACTACTATTCAGAAGCTTCCAAGCACACTAAATGAAACTGCTGTCACCAGTTTGAGTTTTCGAAAATGATTATTTTCAGATCCTCACTTTTTTTAGGGGAAAGCAATTCAAACTCACCTCCGACGTCACTCACTGAGGGTCAGAGGATATCCTTTATCACTTAAAATTGTCTTAATATGTTCAACATATAAGGTGGCTCAGAAACTACAATTCACGAGCTTTCTAACGAATTTGTTTAAAGTTTTTCAAATGAAAACATCAAATGACTCACTAAGTTCATTAATTCATATTTTACTAACTAAGGGACCCGTGGCAGAGCTATCAGACAACAATGCTATAAGGAGGTGAGTCCAGTGTTAGCTGTTAATATGAGCAGTTTCTTAAGCCATGAATGATTATTGACCTACATGATCAGTGTGCGCACACATACATATATATATACACCCATCTAGAATACACTCGCTACACCTGATGGTGAATAATAGCCCAGGCGATATGTGAATAAATTGTGCAAATGGTCATAGAAGCAAAACAACGGACACGCTTGAAGTCTTTGTAAATGTGATTAATTTCAAAGTTAGAGCCACCAGAAAAACATTTTTTAACAGGTTAGGAGGCATCACCAAATAACATACTTCCTGCGATAACCCCAAATGTATTTGCATCAGGCCTACTGTGTGAATAAGTTCAACAGGACGCATTATGCTTAAAGTCATTGTGCATATGACGAATCACAGACTGTTATCAGAGCCATGGCAGCCATTTTATTCTGCCATCAACAAAACTGAATGCCACACTTATGATATTGGTCATGTCATGCTTAAGATATATGTCCATATGACAAACTTCAGAATTGGAGCCACTAGGAAAACCCAATATTTCAGCCATTGCAACCATTTGGGGTGATCCATTAATGATGTCACACTTTTTACTCTGCCATCACCAAAATAACACCAGTATACACATTTCTGAGATTTTCCAGTTTTATAGTTTTGAAATCATGGTACATTACAACAATATGTTATGTGTAGTGTTAGATCAGCGGTAAATGAGGTACACAAATCTAAAGGAGAAGATGGGTCGGAAAGTATTATTCCATTATTATAGGGAGTGGTCATAATGTATATACAGGGGGGTTGGTAGGTTTTGGAGGTGCCAAAAATAATCACCCCTCTTGAGGGGGTTAGTGAATGTTCGACCCCCGGGGGTCACAGCAGAAGCCCCCCCCCCCCCCTCCTGTTGCTAAATAATGACCACTCCCTTTGAAAATCTTTTGCAAACTGATAACAAACACCTACTTTTTTTTAGTAGGGACACGGTGGACGGCTAACTCTGGACTGTGGGTACAATGGAGTGCTCCAAATTGGAACGGCAATCATCTTAGACTGAAGTGTGGCGGAGTGTTTGATACTTGGTACGCAGAGGGACAGTCACAGTGGTGGGTGAGGGTGTGGTTCCTGTAAAAATAACATATAACGTATAGTTCAATATGCTAACGTCGGTCATACTTTATAAACTTTAGAGTAATGGCAAACACTGTATACCCCATTGGTCATAAGGTATTCTCTGCAATCCAATGAGAAGCTTGAAATGGTTCTATGCTTATAACAGGATATTGATACCTACAATTACATGTCCAATATATCAGATAATCCGAGTACTAAATGTCATTTCTCCATTTTATATAACAGGTAGCTCATAATGATGCAGCAACAATGAACTTAGGAATGTGTAGCTGGGTAGCTACCCAATGGGCACAGAACATTGAATCAACATTGATAAATGGTTGTCAACATTGATTCAACATTGAACAGAATTTTGTGCCCACTGGGTATGTGTGTACATGGTGACTCACCTGTAGGTGGAGTGTAGTACAGTCATGTGGTGGTGGCAAGAACTCGCTGCCTTATCTAGACGTTCAGTGCAGGGCTGTGGGCTGACGCCGAGTGGTGGAGGTCTAGACGTTGTGTCTGAGGCCCGGAGCGATTGTCGCAGCAGAGCTGCTAGTGAGGTACAGTCAGGCTGTGACTGGAGAAACCTTATAGACTGTGTTCAGTAGAAGTCAGCCGTAGATAGGTACCGACAGTCAGACTGAAGTTGGAGGTATAGCTCTAACAGAGCCCCCCAGATGACTGTACCACAGCTGGCAGGGCACCCAGCTATATATCCGTTATCAACCAATGGTCCCCTACTGTGACGTCATCCACCCCCAACCAATAGGAATGCATCTTGGTGACGCCATAAGTTTACTTTACTTTTTTTTTGTTATTTCTTTATCAAAGTTTCCTGTGGTCTATCACGTGAGTGCTGCGTATACTGGCTAAAGGTTTAGGGATGGGTCATTATTAACTAGCTGGGCTTAATTAGTTATTCATGATTGCAAATTATTTACAATCCCTCCTCCTGATAACCTTTATGCTGCTTAAATTTGATTATCAGCTTTGCAGATACATTTTAGGAAAAAAGGGTGAGGGCTTTTTTCCTCTTTTTCTATACTTTTTTCCTAGGTTGCAGAGGGGCATTTTTCCACAACGTGGAAATATAAACTTAAATGTCTTTTGAATTTCATTTTTATCCCAACTGATATCTGAGATACTGATCATTTTGCCACTGGTATTCTAAAATTGCGACCACTTTTTTCCCCTCATAAGATGAAAAAGTGCCAATGCCTAAGCAACAATGGGGGCAGTATTCGTGAAGTTGATAATAGATTTTAAGTGGTCTTGTGCAATTTTGACCTCTCTCCCTCAAATTCCTAATTGAAAAAAAAATCTCCTCCCTCAAAGATCTTGTACCAGTGGTGGAAAAATGCCAGGGCATGGTGAGTCAAATGGATCATATTTAGTTTTTTGCCCCCCCCCCCCTCCACACAGTGGAGGGCCTCCTCTTTTTTGTCATGCCCTTCCAAACCCCCTTATCCATGATGCCCCTAGCTGGCAATAGATGACTCGTCCCTGATCTCTGATAAAGTCGGTACCGGTACGTCAGAGTGACATAGCTATACCCGCCTTCTCTCGTTCCCAAATCCTTCCGAAGGAAGTCTCTGGGGACAGCCAAATGACCTTGAACTTGGGATTTTGCTGGGTCTGGGCAACCCCTGCTGGTAGGCTTGAACCAGCAAACAGGAATAGGAAATGGAACCAGAATGTATGATGGTAGTTTTAGGTAGATTTACCATCAGCCTTTCTGGTTCCATTTCCTGTTCCTGTTCGCTGGTTCCAAGCTACCAGCAGGGGTTGCCCAGACCCAGCAAAATCCCAACATTTGGCAGTTACCAGAGCCTTCCTTCGGAAGGATTTGGGAACGAGAGTATACCCGCCTTCACTCAGGCCTAACTAAAGACCAACATCTTATTGCCCCTCCAGCAAGATTTAGAATGTAGCACGGATCACGACTCTGTGCCTTATGTAGGAGTGGGGTTTTAAGGCGGTCTAATAACCCACAAGCATACACATCAATTCATACCATTCAATGCCCAAATATTAATTTATTTTCGATACCTATCAATCTAAGAAATGACTGAGAGATTCTATGAATGCAAAGTTATAAATTGATGTGCAGGCAATAGCTATCTCTGTGGCGGTGAAATGTTGGGAAAACAAGTAGTTGCATAGAAATGACACTTCAAACAGGGGATTTAAGGGACACGTAGAAATTCAGAATAGTTACTGCATAAATCAATCAATGCTAAGGATAATATTCAGACTTGAATCTGTAAGCTATAATGCTACTTAGATGTTACTTTAGAGTTCTGCAATTGCCATTGATAAGATGACAGGATTATGCGTGTCTATGATAGCTCCTGAAATATAAAGTCTTTATGGGTATTTCCTCCAATGTTATTCTTGCTTTTTTTTAATGTAATCTTACAGCTTTGTAGGGTTTTGCTAAGTGATCTCTTTGAGACAGAAGGTTACAAAGAAAAATCCTTTTTAATTATTTAAATTAACAATTTAATGCGTAGGAAGCAAACCTTCATTGAGGGGTCCAGTGTTATGTGTCGATTTTTGTAGGGTCTTGACAAATTTAGGGGGGCCCAAAAATATTCTGCCCCCCCCCCCCTCCTGTGTAATTGGGACCCCTCTGCCCCCCCCCCCTTTTTTTCCCTATGCAACTGAGGGTGGAAAATTCCAGAGAGCTGTGTCGCAAATAGAGTACTTGAAAGAGAAGATAGCTGTGGGACAAAGATTAGAAAGTGTCAAGAGGGACCACAAAGATGGGGGACCGTCTGAACGACACATCTCATCCTGTCCTTTAACCCTTTAAGGATGGCATAATGCATTCATGCATCATGTCCTTGGTCTTTATGATGCATGACTGCAGTCCTAGCGAGTAATTGACCAGTGCTGCATTCAAGCATCATGCCGACCCTACAGGGTTGAGACACTCTCAAAGGGTTGGCATGAAGCACCAATGCAGCACCGACGAGATACTTGCCGAGGCTGTATTGTTGCATCATGACGATAAACAGTCATATTTTAGCGACATGCGTCCTTAAAGGGTTGAGGATGTAGTATAATGCAGTTATTCATCATACTCTTAGCTGTCATAATGCATGAATCCAGCCTGGGTAAGTAACTTTCCAGGGCTGCATTCAAGCATCATGCCGACCCTATGCGGTTGAGACACGCCTGAAGGGTCAGCATGATGCACTCATGTAGCACAGCCAAGTTATTCTTCAGGGCTGCATTGGTGCATTATGGCGGCAAATGTAAATTTTTAGTGGCTATAAACAGGGAA